>JACCHW010000194.1:0-50192 GCA_018907185.1 Platyscapa corneri
TATCCAATTAACATAAATATTTCGAGAAAAATATCAATCATTATATAATTATATATTTATATAAATAATAAATATAAATACTAAAAACTTTTTTCTCGTGTTAATTAATTTCACAGTTACACTTATAATTGAAACAATACCATATTATAATTATTATTCTTCTAAAACAACGATAAAAAAAACTAACTATCAAAAACGCACTTTTGTTACCTGAGAACTTTCTTTACAAACTATTTTTTCAATGAATAGCATTTATCAAGAAAGATCAGCATCTATTGACTTATTTGTCTGTGCATTTTAATACTTCGACTGTTTTAATTTATAGAAACCAATTATTCCAATTTACTTTTACTTACCTCTACTTCTTCGAACAATGATAACCAGCACGCAGAGCGCCAGCTAGCAACGCTAATTTAAAAATGCTTTTCTTTTGTTTTTTTTAATTTAATTAATTTTAGTTTTGATTAATTTTCATTATTTAAATTTATTATTAAATTATAATAAAAAGCATGCACTTTTTAAACTTTACAATAAAAAAAATCTTTCTATCACTTAAAAATATGCAAAATTTTCATGATTTTCAATGAAATTAAATTTGGAATTTAAATTAAATTTAATACTTTTTTTTATGTAACTTAAAACCGCGGGTATTCACATTTTTTTAATTTACATTTTTACATTTTAACTCCCTTAAACTCCCTGATTCCCTTGATTTATTTATTTTTAATTATTTCATTTGAATTAGTTGATAACATTTCTATCAACTCTTAAAGGTATTTTTACGCAGCACAAGATAACAACATTGCTTCAACTGTCTACTCACTAATTTAAAAATAATAAAGCATGTGCTAAAGTACCACGTGGTTTTTTTTTTAGTTTTTCAAAATAATCACTTTAAAATGTATTAAATAATATTCACAATTGTGTAACACAATATTAAAATAAAACACTTAAAAATTATACACAAGTTTATAAATAATTTTTGTAAGCTATTGTTAAATATTAATTTAATTCCTTAAATTATAATACTATGGGAATTACACGTCAGTATTTAAGATATGTTCCTAGAGGCAATTTAAATTTAATTGCTGATTCGAATTGTAATATAACATTTGTAACATTAGAATGTCAAGAAGGAAGGTTTGTAGCAGTTGGAGCTTGTGAACATGTATATATTTGGGATCTTCGGCTTGGAGAAAAAGTATAAAAAAATTAATTTTTTATCTTTTTACTGATTCTAAATAAAGGTATTCTAATAATTTGTAGGTTCGTGTCTTATCTGGAAACAATGCTAATGCAACATGTTTAGTTACCTCCCCAAATAAAACTCAAATTGCTATCGGGTATGCTACTGGATCAATTAAAACATTTGATTTATTATCAGCTGAAAATATTAGTACGTTTGTTGGACATAATTCAAAAGTAACATGCTTGGCATATGATAACTTGGGTCACCGTTTGGTTTCAGGGTCAAAAGTAATTTTATATTACATAGTTTAATATAATATAAATAAGATAATTAAATAATTAAATAATAATTAATAATTTAATCCATATATATTGTTTAGGATACAGATATTATTGTATGGGATATGGTTGCAGAAACTGGAATCTGTAGATTAGTAGGACATAAAGGTGTAATTACTAAAGTTGCTTTTATGAGAGATTATAACATTATAATCAGTTCTAGTACTGATACGTTTGTAAAATTTTGGGATCTTAACAATGAACATAATTTTAAGACACTTATTGATCATCGATCAGAAGTATAATAAAAATTTTTAAATAGAATAAAATAAAAAATATATATATACATACATATATAAATATTTATAGGTTTGGGACTTTATAATGATAAAAAATGATCAATATTTAATAACTGGATGTAATGATCATGAATTATACATTTGGAAAATAGATTTTACTAATACATTAAACTCAAAAATGAACATTAAATTATGTAATTTGGAATTAGAAGATAATTACAGCAATAGTGAGATGGTACTTTTACTACAAAAATATTTAAATATGAAAATATTTATATTAATTTAATATTTCTATATATCTCTTTGCTGTTTATTTAATATTTCTATATATCTCTTTGCTGTTTATTTAGAATAATTTCTTGCACTGTACAAAAATTGGTAATATTAGCAGACTTAGCAAAGGACGTATAAATAAATTGATTGTAGATTCTACTGGGCAGATTTTTGGATGCTGTAGTAATAATAATATAGTAGAATTGTTTTACTTTTTATCTGAAGATCAAATGAAAAATAAAAAATCTAAACGCTTAGATAAATTGAAAAAAAAAACAATTAATATGTAATTAATAATTTTAATATTCTATTTATTATTTTTTTGAAAAATTAATTTAAATTTTTAATTACTATTATTTAACAATAGCAATGAAGAAACAAATGAAAAAGTACATGAATCTGAATCAGAAACAATTTTAAGAGATAAAATTAATCGATTACCAGTTATAAAAGTTTTGAGTAAAGCAAAAGGATTAGATATTATCATGGGTCAAGGGGATGAATTAAGAGTAAGTTGTTATGTTTTATCATCAATATTTGTTAAATATAATTTTAACGATATTTCCATATATTTATTAGATCTGCATTATTGGTAACAACAATACCATTGAACTTCATTCTATGATTGCAAAAAAAAATAATGAACCACAGCGTTTACGAATATTAAGCTCTTATGGTCATCGCAGTGATGTCCGAGCAATTTGTTTCAGTTCAGATAGTTTAGCATTTGCAACAATCAGTGGAGATTCAATAAAACTATGGAATAGGTATATAATTTATTTATTCATAATATAAACAATAGTAAAATATGTTTTATTATTTTAGACCTACTTTAACATGTTTAAGAACAGTAGAATGTGGATATGCATTGTGTGTTTCTTTTGTACCAGGAGACAGACATTTAATAGTAGGTTTAAAAAATGGAAATATGTTAATTATTGACATTGCCTCAGCAGATATTTTAGAAGAAATATCTGCCCATCAAAAAGAATTATGGAGTATAGTTCTATTACCTACCTTAGTAATATTATTCACTAGAAATTACAATTTTATTTATCATTTTTGCAATATTTTATAAATAATTATAAAATAATTTTAGAAAGGTATTGCCAGTGGTAGTGGAGATAAAACTGTAAAATTTTGGCAATTTGAACTTATTGAAAATTCTATAAGCAAAAGCAAAACAAAAATACTTTCTGTTATTCACTATAAAACATTAAAATTAGACGAAGGTGTGCTTTGTATAAGATTTAGTTCTAATAATAGATTTATAGCTGTAGCATTATTAGATTCAACAGTTAAAATTTTTTTTGCTGATACATTCAAAGTGAGCATTACATTTTAAACATTCTAATACTTCAAGAATATTTTTAATTATTTTCATTTATTTACATAGTATTACCATATTTGTTTAGTTTTTTGTATCTTTGTATGGTCATAAATTACCAGTATTATGTATGGATATTTCTGACGATTCTACATTAATTGCAACTGCATCTGCTGATCGTAACATTAAAATCTGGGGATTAGATTTTGGTGACTGTCACAAATCATTATTCGCACACAATGATTCTGTAACAGGAATAACTTTTATACCAAAAACTCATTATTTATTTACCTGTGGCAAAGATGGTAAAGTTAAAGAATGGGATGCAGACAGTTTTCAAAAAATCGTCACATTACAAGTAAGTTAAAAAATTATCAATACATTGATGTAATAAAAAATTACATATATATTTATATTTTTAGGATCATGTTGAACAAGCATATAATTGTGCAATATCACCTAATGGTTTATATTTTGCTTCTTGTGGTTCAGATAAAGTTGTACGTATTTATGAGAGAAGTTTAGAAATTTTAGTTCTCAAAGATGAAGTAGAAGAAGAAAGAGAAAAGCAAGAAAAAGAAATAGTAATAAGTGAAACTACAATCATTTCTCAAAAAAATCAAATTTTACCCACTTATAGAGCTATAAACAATGAAAAAGCAGTAAGAATTATTTAAATAACTAAATTACTTTAAATTTAATTAATTTGATTGATTAGAGAATTTTTTAATATTAAAGGCTGAAATAATTCTTGAATGTTTGGATGTATGCAAAATGTATAAAGAGGATTGTTCAGGAGTTGTCCCACCAAATCCTCTTCCACCTTTACCCATTTTAATGCAAACATATAAGTGTACTACTATTGAAGAATATTTATTACAATGTATAAAACAAATTCGAACAAGGTAAAATGCTAAAATATTATTACACATTCAATAAATTAATATATATTTATTAATATTTTTTTAATATTCATAGTGATTTTGATGAAATTTTATTATTACTTCCATATTCTATTATTTGTGAAATTGTGCAAATGTTACCTAATTTATTAAAAAAACAATACGAAACTGAAATAGTAGCAAAATTAACATTCAGCTTAATTCGAACTTATCATGAACCAATTGTAACAAGTCAAGATCTATTACATCAAATTAAAGAAATTAAATCACTTGCTTCTGAACAAATGAGAACTTTAAGAGTATGAATTTATACTTAATTAAAAATGGTATAATACTTTTGAATATTAAATTTAAAAATTTAAATTTTATTATTATATCTAGAATACACTTGGATTTAATTTGTATGGAATGGCCTTTGTACAACGTAAAATTGAAGAAAAAGAAGGGATTCAGTTGTTTAAAGAAGCTACAAAAAGTCAAAAAAAGAAAAACAGAAGAAAGAAAAGTAAAGAAAAATCTCTTAAAAGAACAATTATGCTTTTGTAAATTTAATAAATTTGAATGTACTTATGCTATAAATAATAAATAGTGTTTTTAAACAAAATTTAAAAAAAACTAATGATTCCAATTCAGTATAAATAATTTAAATTTTGAACTTAATAATTTTTGTTGAAACTTATCAATAAAAATTAATAATTAGAATTTATTTAATAAAATTTATAGACTGAAATACATAAAGTATAATTTGAATTTATATTTAAAATGAATTATGTACTATATTTGCTTCATTTGTTATTTTTAGTTAAGGTTTACCACTTAAATGTTTTTATTTAAAAAATCATAAATGTATTCTAAATATCTAATTTACTTAAAAGTAATTTAACTTATTTACTTCAATTATCAAATAAGCATTTTTAAATTTCTCATTATGTGTGTAATAGGATTGTTACTTATCTTTTTATGATAAGCATCTTACACATCTATTTAATAACTAGCTGTTAAATATTTATTTATTTTATAAACAATTTATACATTATTATTTACACTTTTATATTATTTTTTAAATCTCAGTAACTTTCTACAAATATGCTTATTACTTAATACTTTATTTACTTATTCTTCTAAGTTGTTTCCCCCTTATACTGCGCCTCTATATATTTTTTAACTAATCTCTCTTTTTGCACTTTATTTCTTTTATGTATTATCTACTTATATCTTTTTCTTAACTACTCTTATTAATTACCAATATAATTTTGTACAACTTTCGTTTTCACTTTCTTTTAACCACAACTGCCTTATTTATATCCAATCTGAAATACTCTGCTTCTCAACCACATTATTCGTTTCCCACCCGACAGGAAAGTCCTTATAATCTAATAGTTTTTATTAAAGTAATCAATTCATAGCACTCATTCATTCATCAGAAGACTTTTCTGTCGAATGCAAAGAAAAAATTTTGAATATATTAACTCAAGCTGATTTAATAAATTGGAATGCTGCACCATTTTCAAATGCCTTACTAAAAATTATTAACATGTTGCGAATTTCAGATTCATCAGAAATGGTCGTATCATAAAATGTAAAAATCTATTTCTTTATTATTATTAAACTGGTGTTTGGGCAGCGTACGTTAAATAAACAATAATTATCTCACGCTCATAACTACAACTTTTACGATTTTATCGATCGGATTATAATCAACGGCCATTGAGATTTTGGCAAAATCTTAAACAACCGAGATTTTCCAGATAGATCCAACGGACACTATAAATGGAAAAAATTACACGAAACTGTAGCCGACGAACACCAGAAGCTCACGCCAAATGGTGGATGCCTTCGGCGTAACTGAAAAAACACCTCCACGGGTGAAGACCTTTATCCCGGGAATAGTAAGAACAGCCTCACGTCGCGCCGTGGTATCGTGCTACCAAGTCGAAGAATATAAGCATTCTTTTTATTTACTTATCCATGATATGATTGGCAGCAGCTCCAAAAGGAACTAGCCTTGACAAAAAGTTAAATAAAAATTTTAAATATTAAATCATTGGGGTAGTATTCATTGTGATAACCCACAAAGAACACATGTTCTCTACAGATCTCTATATTCACTCATCAGGTGTCAATCAGTTACAAACACTGATTCACATACTCATTAGTTGTAGATTTACAACCTACAACTAAACTCATATAACCATGCACACACATATACACATACATCCATGTATTAAAGTTAATTATAAAATCTCACACAAGTTCTATCATAAATTAATTGTTTTTTAGTATATTAACACATTGTAAATATAAAATTCAAAATATATACAACTATATATATTTACATTCAACTAATAAATAAATGTTTGTGAAGTGTATATTTATCATCTATCAAACTCAAATCATCACCCTCGATTCCACTGCCAGCATTAATGCAACAATAATAATTTTGCACATAATGTTACTTAATAATTATTTCAGCATGTATATGCATTTATATTTATACAGCTATACTATGTAGATATAATTAAACTAATTAGAAACAACTAAACTGCTGAAAACATGCGGCGCGCACGACACACATAATAAAACAATAAAGTCATTGTGCGACTACTCAAAAGAGTAAGACAATTACATGGTACATTGGCTCAAACCGAAGTTAATTAATTAAGTAAATTAATGTTGTCTCTTAACACTCCCATCCTTCGGCGATAACCATTGCATCTCTGGTTGTCTTTTAATTATCTTTGTTATCTGAAACAGAAGAAAACGTAATAAAATTTTATTAATTATCGTTATTCATTATCTTTTTCTTGTATAGGTTCTTCAAAATTTGGTTTACATTCTCATGTAATCTTACAATTTTCTTCTTTATTAATTTGCCTATCATACTGTTGGACGGATGATTGCAGAAAGTTGTTTATTAAATAAAAAATAAGTAATTCTATAAATATACTGTAAATGATATTTAATATTTTAAAATATAATATGCGAGTGTACAGGGAGAAATCTGTAACAAAACTAAAATACAAAATAATATAACATAATATTGAACCGTATTGCTAACGGTAAGATTTGGGAAAACCCTGAAGCATTTGGCTTGCATATTTCCCATACAATAAACCAATAAAAGTATTAAGGCGTAGGAAAGAAAATATGTGCGAAGTACACAATGTAGCGGCTTGCGCCGAAACATTTAGTGCACTCTCAACATATACATTCATTTTTTCCTTATTATACGTTTGTATTTGTTTTATAATTTTTTTTACTAATTTATTATTTTTACAATTAAAAAGAAACAATTATATTCTTTTTCTCCTCTAATCAAGCGAATGTTTATTTATTCTTGTTTGTGTTGTTTTGTATGTTTTCATATAAACTTTGTATCAAATTAATGTATTTTTTTTTTTTGTAAAAGAAAGAAAAAAAATTTTTTACTAAAGCATAAAGTGGAGGTTGAATTTAAAAAGTGATTAAAAAAGGTAATAGAATATTAAAAAAGGTTTAGACATAAGGCAATGTTAATGAAGATTAAATATTTAAAATTAAGTCTAATTCGAAGTATGAAATAGAACGAATGATTTGTGTATTATAACATAAATCGTGTGTAATTAAAGAAATATTTGTACAAAAATGTATACATACATATTTTTTAAACATTAAAACACAATTGTTGTGTTGTAATATACATTGTATTATGTATTGTATTTAATTGTTAATGTTAAATAAAAATTATAATAATTTTATGTATAATATACAAGTATAAAAATATAAGTCTTAAGTAAGATCGTTAATGATATTATAGCACGTGAAACATAGATTTGTAATTTCCATATAAATAAGGAAGTCGTGATAATAAAAAAGTGTAATGTGAATTAACTAAAGATAAACTAGTAAAGAAGTATCTGTATAACAATTGATAGATAATTAAAAATTATATATGTAGGTAATAATTAAAAGAAAAAAGGGTGAAAAATGAGATTAGGTGAAAAGTATACAGAGTTGCTCAAGAAGCGGAAAACAGAAGTTTAAATAACGCCACCTGGAAGAGAACAGTCAGAGATAGCGGAAAAACATTAATCAAGCTCAAGTTTGAATAAGATTGGTACAGCGCATGAAAATGGAATGATTATGGGCTGTGAATAGGATGGAGAGAGAAAGAGGAATAAGATTATCATAACAGGACTAGGTAATGAAGAAATAACGAGCAAAGATGATATGAAAAAGTCGGAGAAACAAGGATAGGAGTAGAGTAAAAGGGGTAGGATGATTTCAACACTATTATGAGAAGGAAAAATTATCTTAAAGATACAAATACATATACAAATAGAGATTTAACATTTAGAGAAAGGAAAAATAGGAGGGAGGTACTAAGGAAATGCAGAACGTTAATAAGAAAAGGAGAAAAATGGCAAATAAAAAGTAATAAAGTAAGAGGAGTAGACTTGACGTGAACGTACAGTGAGAAGAGAGGCGAATAGTTTCATAAAGAAACGAGAATGAGTAAACAATAGATACGTAGAAGAGAAGGAATAAATAGTGAGAACATAGAAGAAAATAAGGATAGGAGAATAAAAAAAGCTTTCTGGAATGTGGCAGAAACTTAGATAATAGTAGGGAAATCGGATATTATAAATAATAAATTAAAAGAGTTTCAAATAGAATTCAGCCATGCGAAAAAACAGCAAAAGAAAAAGGAGGACGAGAGGGGGAGGATCTTGGTCATGAGGAAATGCAAGGAGATAAATATTATAGAAATAAATAATATACCAGATAAGCTAATAAGAGGCGAGAATGAGCAAGTAGACAAAATTTATGATACATACAAAGAGGAAGCAATAATAATAGGAGTAGATTTCAACGCGAAAATGGGAAAAGAAAGAGGATGGGTAGACATGTGGGGAAAAAGAGGAAGATCATCGAAAAATAAAGTAATAAATAAAGAGGGGAGAGAAATGTTAGACTGGATAGAAGAAAGAGAATTTTTATTCTGCATGGAAAAAGGGGAGGAGAAGACGCTGAATTATCTTTCAATATCAAAATAGGCTCATTGGTAATTGATTATTTTATAATCAATCAAGAAACTTACTTGGTACAGAAGAAATGACGGTATTGAATAATACAGAGTCGGATCATCAACCAATAAGAATCGAGCTTCTTGATAGGATAACGGAAAAAGAAAGAGAAAAAAAGAAGAAATCGAACATACTTTAGACAGAAAAATCAATTGAAGAGTATAGAGAAAGAATAGCGAAGGCATATATATTAGAAGGATAGAGGAAAATTACGAGTGATGAAGGAGGCAATAGTAGTGAAAGAGGAGAGCAGACTCGTAAATAGAAGAGTCATGATGGAATGGAGAATATTGGAAAAGGAAAAAAGGAATCTAGGAAGCATACAAAAAACTGTAAAAAAGAGGATCCAGGGAAAGATAGAAAGTTATATATAGAAAACAGGAAAGGTTACAGAGAACTCTTAAAGAACAAGAAAAGAATGAAGAAAGAGAAAGAAATTGAGGCAACAAGAAAGGACAAGTCAGAGAAAACATTCTGGAAGTTAGTCAACAAAAATAGAGGAAGGAAGTTTACAATAGATAATAGTATCACAAACAAGGTTTGGTGGACAATTTTAAAAAAATATAAAGAAATATATAGTGAGAATATAGATGAAGAAATAGTTCAGGATTGGGAAGATTCAGAAGAAACAGAATGAGAAGGGAGGAAGTAAAAAAAAATAAATATAGTGCAAGCGGTAAATAGGATAAACAGATTAAAACTGAAGAAATCCCCAGGAGAAGATGGTATACCGAACGAGGGTTTAAATTATAGTCCGGAGAAAAGAATAAGCTTAACAACAGATATAGTGTATCGCAATTCAGATTCAAGAAAGAAAAAAGTACAACAGAAGCAATCTATATGCTAAAAGCAGCCATAGATACTCAACTGAAGAAGGAAAAAGGGGAAGTTCTAATTGGATTTATGGATATTAAAGCGACATTCGATAGAATAAAGGAGATATATGAGAAAATATGGAAAAAGCAGGTATTAAAAAACAATTATTCAACTACGTAAAAGACATATACAAAAACACCAAGTGTAAAATTAAGATAAAAGACATCATAGGAGAAATTACGACTACAAAAAGAATATGACGGAGTTCCCTCTGAGTTCCACTTAATTTAATATAATAGTAACAAATTTAGAGGAAGAGATGAAAAAAGCGAGAAGTTCCGGAATAAAAATTGAAAATAAATGAAGATCATAACAATACTTTATGCAGACTATATTGTGATATTTGAAAAATCGAAGCTGAGGGTTGAGAGAATGTTAAGGATATTTAAGAATTTAAAAAAAAAAGTTGTTTAAATTTGAATTATAGAAAAGTAAAAAATTATAAATTGAGGTATTCGGGGGTGCGGAGGAGGATCATTGATTTAAGTGGGGAACAAAATATAGATTATGGTTACAATCAATTCACCGTACTTGGATTATACCATTCTCCAGAAAGCAACAAGATTGTATGCACGAAAAAACAGTAGCAAGAAGAGCAACCTGCAAGATCTGATGCATATTGGAAGGCTTATATTCAAGGAGGTTTCGATACACTGGTAGAAACGATGCTTTTGGACGGAGTAGAATTTTGTGGTTGAAGAGGAAGTATAGAAGATATAGAAAAGGTGTAAAAATATTTTGAACTAGACTTAAGGGTAGATAAAAACACATCAGACAGTGTTCCAATGTTGGAGGCAAAAAGACAAAAAGTCGAGATAAGGGAAGCAAAGAGGGCAATAACATTTGAGAACAAAATTCTAAAAAAGGAAGGGATAGATATAACTAAGGAATGTGTGAAAAAGAGGATTGAAAAGGGTAGAATAATAGAAAACAATAGAGACAAAAAGAGAAAGATAAAGAACTATACTGCAGAAAGAATATCTTTTTGATAAAAATTAGGATGGTCATGGTTTGTTTGGAATGGAACACGGTAACTGAAAAGATGGTAATACTTTGAGAAGAAGTACCAGAGATTAAAATACGACAACAAAGGCATTGAAGATACACAGAAGAAATAAAACAGATAATACTGGAAGATAAAATAAAATACTGGGAACATAAGCAGAACTAATGGATATTGGTTAGATGAAAAAGAAAAAATCTGTTTATTCTGTAAAAAAAACGCAGAAACACTGAAACATATATTCCAAGATTGTATAGCACTAAAAATAAAAATAAAAAACTAGAAAGAACATACGTTAGGTAACAAGAAAAACATTAGTGTGCTATACAAAATATAATGAAACAGAGAGAGAAGTAAGAGGGAAAACGAAGAACATAGATATTATAGAAATTGTAGAAGAAAACGCGTGTGTACTAAATGAATTAAACAGGAGGAAAGTAGGATAGTGCAGAGATAGATATAGAAATAAATAGAGGTAAAATAGTAATACATATATATATATGTATTATAAGTTAAAGAAGTAATATATAGTGGATGATAAGGAATGTACTCACATAGAAGATAAGATAATATTAATATAAAAATAAAAAATATGTAGTAAAGTATTCATATGAATAAGAAATTATTAATAGTTTACAATAAAAAGTCACTAAGTAAAGTGATTATAACATATTTTAGCTATTATAATAGGTAAATAAGAAGTAAGCAAAGATTATTATAATGTATTATATAATAATAAAGTATTACAATGTAAAATATTCAATTAATAAGATATTTAAAAGAAACATCATGAGAACAAGTAAACATGTATGATAAATATTTATATAGATAAAGAACAAAAATATTTAAATATATGTATAAATAAGATATAAAGAACAAGATGAGTATTTTATAAATAAAAGATAAAAAATGTACAAACTTTCGTGTTGAAAGGTGAATAGTTATAGTTATATATTGACTATATGTAATACTTTTATAGAATACAAATGTTTAATGATATAATGTAATGATCCATGATAATTGTAATATTGTTTAATTACTACTAATTTAATTACAAAAATATAAGGATTTAGATGTTAAAATATGAAAAAATAAGTAATGCTTTTAGACAAATATATAATTAAATACTATAATGAATCATGGGTAGGTAATATTGCTCCATAAAGTACTACTCCTAATACTACTATACATAAAAAACAAAAAATATTTTAAAATTAAAATTTTTTATGTAAAATATAATAACAAAGATAAAGTAATTTTCAATGAACTGAGACAAAAATATATATATATATGTGTGTGTTAAAATGCAAATAGATAAGTAATATTTATATGTGATGCTTTTGTATTTATTATCGAATAATGTAATGTGTCATGACAATGTAATATTGTTTCATAAACCACTATATTAAACTATAGTACACTGTAAGTATTAAATAAAAATATAGAGTAGTATTTTATTTTTTATAAACAAACTCATATTTAAGACTTAGAAAATTACAGTTATAAAGTTATAATTATAAAATATATTATAGAATTATGGATTAAATAATGTTTGATAATCTGTTGTGCACACCCATTATAAAATTGCGATATTATTTAAAAAATGTATCTGTTTATTAGTATATTATAAGTTTGCAAGTAATTGAACAGATATAATTTCATTGATAATTAATTCATATCATCTGAAAAAAGTATCTATTTGAAAAATTTTTTAATTTACATGACTTTTTTCCAAGATAAAACATTCATATCACAATTGAACATTATAAATATTATATACATAACAAATATTTTAAATAATATATATATATATATAAGATAATGTACTGCTTCGAATAAATTCCATAAAATTTTTTTTTTTTGAATTTGCAATAAATAAGCTCTCATATTTACTATTTTACTTTATTACTTAAATAACAATTTCTATTTTATGCTTTGATTAATTAAAGTTGAATATTGAATAATGAATAATAGTATTGAATATGAATCTAAGAACATAATTACAGAATTACATATAAAATTTTGTTATAATTTAACAATTAATTAAAATAGATATAGCTCTCTTTATAAACATGTATAAATGATATATATTTCTATTTTATCCATAGGTGAAAGTAGAGTGAGTATGAATTGAATCCAAATAAATTTAACAATTTATAAAAATTTAGCTTGGTAGGGAAGAACTATAGTAATGATCAACTTTGTTTAAAAAAATAGTACATTAAATTAGAAAACAATATCAAGAAAATTTTTAATAAATAACAAATTTTATTATATCAACATTAATGTTTTATATTATCGACAATATTATATATTTTTTTAAATTTTTAAGAAAATGTTTTAACCGATATTTGAATTTTTAATTTTATTTTTAAAATATTATTTTGATTACAATTTTTATAATTCAATATAAACAAATTTCTATTTACTTTTATTAAATCTCAATTTGGGAAAAATTTACCCTCTTTGTAAAAGTATTAAATTCTTAACGATACAATTAGCTTGACGTAGTACTATTAATTTACTTATTCAAAGCAATAATTACTAAGATGTGCAGAAAGGATAACCTGGAAATACAATTTTTAAATTATAAATTTTTTTCATATTTGTTATGGAATTATAATAAAAATATTTGGTTTATAAATTATTTTTATACTAGAAATTTAAATAAAAATTTTAAATAAATAGCATTTGAAATATGATACAAAATCCAGATTTTTTTTCTAATTAATTAAAAAATTTATTTTTTAGAATAAAAACTTGTTTTATTTTGATATATTTAATTTTATTACAGGTTTTGAAGTGATATTAATTCCACAAACTCATGAACTATATTAAAAAAGAAAAATTTATTTTACAATCATAAATAGTAAGTTGTATAATCTGTAAAATAAATTATGAACATAATTATTTGAATTATATCAACAGAGTATAGGCGTTATTGGATAAATCAATTTGGTTTGATAAATAATAATACAAATATATATATATGAATTATAAAATAAATTTATTGAATAATATATAGTTAAACAATCTTAACTCTGAATATTATTTAAATATATAAACACAAATAAATACAATTCTAAATATACCGACAAGTTAACAGTTACTGTTAACTTTGTAAATACAGATAACTTTTAATATACAAAGTACAGTTTTGTAAAATCTAAAGCAATTGCCTATATAAAGACAAAAGATCACTTGGCAATAGCTAACTCGTAAGAGTGTTTACTAAACATTCAAAAACTTTTGGCATGTGCAATTATATACACATAACAAAAGAGCACTTGTGCTGTTGCTTAGCAAAGCAGTAAAACAAATATGCAATGCATTAGCTTATATCAAAGCACATGCTGTTTTCTTAATAATAATTTATACATACACACAAAATCAAAAAATAAAATCATATAAACATTTATATAAGTGTATAAAATGACAAAAATCTATTTATAAATTATTTATGGAGACTATTTTTTCTTTTAAATGTATGAATAGGTATGTATCAGAATGTCAATTAATAAATACTATGTAATCACACAAAAAATAGAACATCATTAAAACTAAGTTGAACTTACATAATTGTCATACAAGTTTCTTGAAACCATATAAAAAATTAAAATACAAGTAAAGTTGAAATAATATTTCTCTAACGAGATTACCTGCATTTCTCTTTCAGTAATTTATCTTTATTTACACATTATTGGTAAATATGCACTTTTTATTTTCATCATCCTTATCAAACGAAAAAAGACGCCTTCAGTATTCACGATCATTATACAACACAATCTATGCCTTCAGTCTAAGTAAGATAAAATATATCAAGATATACCTTACAAATAATTTAGTGCAATAATTTTGTTATAATTATTACTCTCTTATGTACAATGTGATTTATCCAAGAACGTAATTTGTTTACCGAAAAAGGTTTTAAGAAACTACTGTTATAGTTTCACATTCTCGAAAAATGCTAAGAATTTGCCTTTGTGATTTTACGTTGAATGAAAAACATGATTTAACAATATTCAAATTTATAATACGGAAATATTATTTATGTAATTAAATTAAAAACAAACAAACAAGATTGATTGATTCTAATTCACATTTTTTTTCAATTTTCACTTATAAACTCTATACATCTACATAAATGCATACCTCAGTTTTCTTTCGTATCTACCTGTGTAGTTGTATTTTATATACATTTCCTTCTTTTGCTTCTTGTTTAATGAAATAAGTATTATTATTGTTCATTATTATTGACAAAATATTGTCTAATTTATTTATCACCAAATAAGTTTGGAATGCTTGAAATAGGTAACTTACATTATGTATAAAAATTATGTATTATAAATGTAAGATAATAGTTTTAAAAATTTTTTCATGTTAATATCCACATCAATTCAATTGAATAAAAGTTAAAAGTATACATTTTTCCAAAATAAATATTGTTGTAATTAAAGAAATCGATAGGAATTCATTATTATCACAAATATTTTTTATATAAATTAAAATTAGAATTCAAGTTATCGTATAAACGAATAAAAAAATTCATTTTAAAAATAATAATTTTAAGCTTTATACAAAATAATAGATTGCATCTCAAGAATTGACTATATAAATATTAGAAATTGAATTATAATAAAACTAATTGAAATCATGTACGTAATAATATGCTTATAATATAATCATTTTTATAAACTTTCAATTGAGAATTTTATGTTTGATTTTGCTTATTAATTTATATATAAGTTCTTAAATACACTTTAACAAAGATCTTTCAGTAATGAAGACAAATTTGTTGTTATATTTCTAAATTTATTTTAATTTAAAATTACCAAAGAATGTTATTGATAACATTTTTAATTATTATAATAAACTAATTCGTAAAGAATATTAATATTAAGTTAATTACATTATTAATTTAATTATTATTTTTACTAAAAGTTTCTTAAATTATTTTAAATAATATATAAGAAAAATAATTTTTGTGGGAAATTAACATTTTTAAATTCAAATTTAAATTGAGTTTATATTAATATAAAGTAATACTATACTTATATATATATATATATCTATATATATATAAAAATTTATAATATTTCAGTTTTTCTTCCAGTTTGAATTTGGCGGATTTTAAGTATCCTCTGCATTGGCGTGTGAATAACTAAATAACATAACGTAAATTTATCACTATCAAAGAAAGAGACGGATATAAAGTATTAGTAAAAAAGAGAAACATGATAGTAATTGTGAGTGACATGTTCTTAAATTTTGTACCTTGAGTATTTTGTATTAACATTAGTAGAAACTATGTATAGATTTAGAGTAAAATAAGCGAACAGAATAGGATAATATCGTAAATACGATTGAATATGTGCATATGAGTAACAATGCATAAATTAAGACTACCTGTCAAGGTCGAATTGCCTGCTGCATTAACAAGGTATGGAAAAACTTGATTTATCACTTATTCGTAACCTACACACTTTAGATTATTACGTTTATATATTTATCGTCGTTTATAATTTTAACAAGTGATTTAGTTTACAAATCATGCTACTTCAAAATTACTATTAATAATTAAAATTCTACAATCTAACTAATTAATTATAATTTTTTTTAATATATTAATTTTATTAAAATTAATATTTTTATTTAATTGAACAATTATACTTATTAATATAATTTTTTTCAAATCAATAGTTAAAGGAGAATGTAAAACATTAGATAATTATTGTAATTTTTTAATTATGAATGTGTATAATAATTAATCTTTTAAGATAATTTAAAATTATTTTAAAACTTAAATATTATAGCTTAATGTATTAATAATGAAATTTTTTTACATTTATCAAGAAAAAAGATAATTAGAATATTAACGTGAATTTATAAATGTGTAAATATAAAATCTTTTTTATATCGGTTTATTTTAACTAGTATTTATTATATTTTTAATTTTTAATTAATTAATTTACAATAAAATTTTTTATACAGCATGTGCTGAATAACTTTTACCAAAACAGTAATAATAATAAATATTTTAATGATAGAATTCTAGTATAGACTGTGATTTATTAATTTTTTAAATGTTATTTATTTTTTGTTTATCTTTTCTGTGCACCTTTTGTTATATCTTTGTATACATATATTTTTTATTTATATTATATATAGCAATAATTTTCTAACTTTCTTATCAATAAATTAATTTTATCAACGAGAACATTTATTTTTTCCTCTTTTTTGCTTTTAAATATTTTAAAGCTTAAAATTATTATCATTATTATTATAATATAGGGCAAACCAATTAATAAAACTAAATTAGAACTTATATAATAATTATTTTCACAAATTATGAATTTAATGTCTTAATTATTATAGTTAAAATGTTATACATTAAACTAATTTTTTTGTATAAATAACAAATAATATAAGTTATATCCAACAATAATTAAATGTTAATTATTAATAAAAATAATTAATGTAACCTTATCTATATTAAAATCATATTGAATGAATAAGGTTAAAAAAATTTTAATATACATGTTAAATCATCTGATGAAAAATATAATTTCATAAGAATATATGTAATTTATTGGATAAATGAATTATAAAGAAATGAATGTTAGTTGTCAATAGACTCAAAATCTTTTTGACATTTATCTATTTTTGCTTAATTAATTTTAATTGAAAAACCATTATTTAATTTTTCCTTTTAGAATGGTATTGGATCCTAAAAGCTCAAGTCTTCATAGTGATTACGGAAGTTTTGATAAAGCACTAGGAATTACAAAAGAAGATAGAAGTATTGAAGCTGCTATTGATGGCACTAGTAGTGAAATGGCACAATCTAGTGATATTTACCAAAGGCAGCCTTTGCTTCCTGGTGCACCAATTAAAAATAAAGATAAATGGAGTGGAGTTGGATCTATTTCAGATTATTATGAAGATGAACAAGATGATAAAATAGTTGGTCTGAGTCACATTAGACATCCAGAAATACCAAATGGATCTGGAAATGGTATTATTAAAATAGACATACCAGCTCCACTCAGGGAAGAACCTAGATTTCCAAAAGAAAAGTGGAAAACATTTCTTGGTTTGTAAATCTTTTACTATAATTTTTTATATTAATCTAAATAATTTGTTTAATTATTGAGTATAAAATTTATAGCATTCTTATTTATGGTCATAAATTTCATATTAACTACTGCTTCACTTGCTATGGTACATGAACGTGTACCTGATCGAGCTACATATGGTCCTCTTCCTGATGTGGTCTTGGATAATATTAATGCCCAAGATTGGACTCTAAATGTATCTGAAATTTTAATTATGATAATGTCAAATTCTGCTATGGTGTTTATAATTTTTCACAAACATAGGTAATAATATTAAAAATAATAGTTGATGAAATTAAAAGTATAATCATTATTTCTCTATATAATTCTATTACAGATTCATAGTAGTAAGGCGAATATTTGTACTGATGGGGTTATTGTATATGATGAGAAGCATTACAATGTATGTCACTGTTCTTCCAGTGGCCAGTAAAACTTATTATTGCAGTCCCAAAGCAAATAATACAAGTCCTTATCTTATAACAAAACGAGTTCTTCAACTTATATCTGGTTTTGGATTGTCTATTAACGGCAAGCACACATATTGTGGCGATTATATTTATAGTGGACATACTGTTGTGCTTGTACTTAGTTATTTGATCATTAAAGAATGTGTATATCAATCTGTAGATTTTTTTAATTCTTTAAAAAATTATTTTCCATAAAACTAATAAAAATTCGTTTATTTAAGACTCTCCAAAAAAATGCCATCCAGTTCATTGGCTTGCAGCAATATTATCATTTATTGGAGTGATTATGGTATTAATTTCGCATGGCCATTACACCGTAGATGTATTAATAGCATATTATGTTACTACCCGTTTATGGTACATTTATCACACAATAGCAAATAATACACAACTAAAAGTAGGTTTTCATTTTTTATTGTTTTTATTAATTAAAATTACAATTTTGTTATTCTAATTGATTCTAATTCAATTAATAGTCAATTAGTAGAAAATTAATAGTTTTCTTTATTTACAGCAATATGGTCCTAATAATTTTTTAGCTCGACTTTGGTGGTTTCCTATATTTAAATATTTTGAAAAAAATGTAAGTGGTGTTGTTCCTCAACAGTTCGAGTGGCCTTTGCCTCTGCCTCGAAGATTATTTGCTAAACATCCCAATAGAGACAGTTAATATTGGTTCCAACTTTATAAAGGACCCTATGTTTCTACAGTGATATATGATGTACATACTTATTTAGGCTTATAATTTGTTATTTTTTTAAGTGCGATAGCTTTATAAATGTACTTCTCACTCAATTATAAAGCCGTTTATGAACAAAAATTTAAAATCGAAAATTTTAATAGATTATAATATAAAGTCGAGTTTCTAATCTACTATTTTAATTATACCAAATAGTTCTATTATTTCATCATTTTATAACTTGCTTTTTCATTTTGATACAATATTTACAATGAATAACTAAAAAAATTCTAATATAACCTCTATAATTCAATTTTAAATGATAGTTAGATTGAACATAATAAAAATTTGATAATTAAAACATGAAATTTATTAATGAGCGTCGATGTATTTTCTTAAATAAATTATGTATTGTGATATTTTTTTAACAAAGAAAATCTCATATTATACTTAAAATAATTCCTGGTATTTCTCTGCTAATTAATAATCTGAAATTTCATTATAACTTAACATTTTTAAATATCAATAATAGGTTTAACCGACATATAATTAGTACAATTTATTTTAAAGAATTAATTTGTTGTTATTTGTTATATATTAATTATAAATATATATTACAAAATTGAATATAATGAACAATGAGCAATACCTGGTCACTAAAATATTAGATTTTGTGATTTCATTGATGTTATTTGCAACAACAGAACAAAAATAAACATTAGAAGTTCAACTATTTCTTTACATAAAATTTATTTAAATAATTAAATTTGTAAAATAAATTTATCTCAAATATTAAAAAAAGATTATAAAATTTGAGATATCTTTTTCACATTTTAGAAAACAAATCTAATGTAAACAGATAAAAAATATCTATTGTTATTTAATATACAAAATTTTATGGATAACTAGTTGAAATATCGTTTTGTCTATAATTTTTGAAATTATCGATATTATTAATATTACAGTTTGCATTTAAAAATTATCATTTATTCTACATATAAGAAATTTGAATATTAAAATGCAAATATATTTTCTATAAAAAATTAAGAATTTTTATTTACTTTTTATCAATTAACTTGTAACAAGCTCTCTGAAATATAAAATAATCGTGAAGTTTTATAATCCATAAATTCTATTTAATTTTAAATATATGAAATAAATGATTGACATTATCGGTTAATTAATAATTAATAATTAAATTAATTAATAATTGAAAAAATAATACACATATGTATCAGTTAATAAACAATAATTCTGATAAAATTCATTGATAAAATTCAATATAAAATATTTCATTTTAATATAATTGATAAAAAAGGATAATTGATTAACATTTTAAAGCTAATGATTATATTTATTTTTCTATTGATTATCTTTCTCAAATTCTTCAAAAAAAAAAAATTGTCTTTTATGTGAAAAAAAAGTAATAATTTATAGCGATGTAATAAATATTGTTAATGGGATTTTCAAAATTAAACTGACGTGTTTAATAAAATAATTAATTAAGCTATAGTTAAATCATAATTGAACGTTACGTAAAAATTATAAAAATCAGCGCCGGTAATAAATATAACGTTAATGACGTGCAATATTAATTGTGTACATTACTTATATTTATAAAATATATTTATAAATGTTTTACACTTACAGGTTCTTTGAAATTGAGAGATTTATAACTAAGTAACAGCGACTATGACTTATATTTTTGTCATAGAAATAATTTATTACAGGAGATAATAGCTTAATAATGTTTTATGTAATTTAATTTTAAAATTAATTGAAATTTTATAATAGGTATCAAATTAATGTATTCATAACTTGAAGACAATTAAATAAAATTATTAAAACATTTGAGTAAAATTGTTTGATTGTATTTTGGAATAATTTCTATAAAGTTTAAAATTATCGTTACGTAAAACAAATTGTTAAAACATAATTTGAAACAAAAAAAATTGGTAATCAACTCAATGTAAATCAAATTTTGTTATTTATTTAATGTTTACAAGAAAATTATAAATTAAAAAATATAAAAATTCAATCAATTTTATTTTATATGTAAGCAATAAATGTATTATTATGCATAAATATAAATAATTATATTAAGTAAAAAATAAAATATCGAAAAATCATTTTAAAATACATATTTTGAAATATTTTAGATTAGAGATCGTAAATTTAATTGAATAACTAAAATTAAAAACATTTATATAAGTACTGATACTTACAGTCTCGTATACATCATAAATAAAATAATAAAAATTGACAGTTCTATCATACAAGGTTATAAGATGATCAAATCTCATCAAAAGCTAATCCCATAATTTTGTAAATAAATAACAAAGAAAGCTTCATATAAAACATTACAGAAACACATATATCTGTAAAAGTGAATAAAAGTTTGACTATGATAATATTAATCATATCAAAAATATATAAAACAGCTTTACATTATAGATGTTTAATAGAAAAATTAAAATTGTACATAATTAAAATATGACCTTATTTTATTTAAACATATGTTTAAAAAGCAATTTAAATTTTTTTTTTCATTAATTGGTAATAATATTTTGCCAGAAGTCAAATAATACTGATTTGATTAAAGCTAAATTTTATTTAATTAAAAACATTAAAATTTATATTTATTTAAGTATTAAAAACGAAAAAAAGTTTAAATTTTAAAACATTTGTATGATATAATTTTTTATCACTAATATTTATTTGCTGTTATCAATAAGTAAACAAATAAGACTTGCAAAAAAACGTAAATTATATTTACGTTATATCTGCCAGTTGTAAGTTCAAACTTATAGACTTATTAATATGTATACATATTTATAGATATTTAAATAATTAACACAGATGCAATTTAGTTATAAAAATTATTTTATAGTAAGTAAAATATAAAAACAATGTAACGAAAAACGCAAAAATTATAATTTTGCATTACTTCATATTTCAATAAAATATATAAAATATTTATTTTAGTTTTACATGCCAAATATGAAATATATATATGCATATATAAATTTAATAATTTTACTCATTCATGTAAAAACTACAAATTCCAATGTTATTAATCTACATTATAAAAATATTAGAAGCTCAAACGGATGTAATTTTTTTTTTCATCAAACTGTATCGTTAATTTTCAATTTGTATAAAATTTAATTCAGGTTCATGGTTTTCACCAATATTATTAATTTCTGCAAAAATAATAAGCTATTTTAATTTAGAAGCTTTTTATTTTATTATGGTGGCTTATAATAAAATTGAAAATTCGACCAAATATATCAAAGATAAGTACCAAATACAATAAATACCTAATATAAAATAATTTTACCTACATTTCTTATTTTAAGAATGTTATACTCGTATTCTGAATCTTATACTTGAATATTTCCTCCTTAAAATCAATATACGTTGAAATTATTTATTCACACGATAACAAAATTAATCTGACATTAATAAATAATTAAATTCGAAACGAAAATTAATTATATTATTTTATATAAAATATAAATTATGTAAAAACACTTCATTTTTAGTTATGAAACATCGAAATAAATTTTCTAATAATTGTTAATAAATAAAAGATTAAATAATATTTTTCTAATTTAATGTTTATGTATTTATAATATATTATTATATAATTCTTTATAAAGTATACTGATAATAAAAATGAACTAAAATATTAATTTATGTAATCTATTATCATAAAATTATAAATAGTATAAGAATATAGAAATATGTGTATAAAAATTTTATAGGACTTTACGCAACTTAAAAAATTGTCAGTGTATAGACAACTTCAGATGATAAATACTTTAACCAGAAATACAGATTAGATCCAACATTTTTAATCTAAATTAACTAATGTTCAAATTCCAATTCCAAAGTCCCGTTAAATAATTATAATGATATAAATAAAATTAAATTAAAAAACATATATTAAATATAAATTATCTCAAAAGAAAAACTGTCAAATAAATTAAAATGGAAGAGTGAGTATACTGAAAACATTAATGCTAGTTATCGATATATGAAATTAATTGCAATAAAATATAATATACGTAATGAAAAATTTTATACGAAACATGTGTTACAGAAAAATAGAGGAAAATCTACTAAAAAAGCCGAGAAAAAATCTTGATAAATGGCATAGTTTTCAAATAGTGTCACCGATGCAAGCGATTCTCCGGGGGAGTTGTTCTATAAATGATAAACGTTTCAAAATACTAAGTCGTGGTAGACAAGCTAGCGCGGCTGCAGTAGTTGGTATTGTCTATGCACATTTGCTGGAACCTCGTAACTGGACAACAATTATTATTGACCGTATTCTAGAGGATGGTGATAAGCTTTTTCGTGTTAGCCAGGCGCGCCACCGACTGAAGAGTGATATCTACATGACCCCGAATTTCTTGGAACAACAATTGTTTATCGGGGACTATAAATGCAAAATATGTATAGAGGTCGGTGTAGTTTGTGGTAATGTAAATAATGAAGGTAGTGGTTCACCAAACCTCAAGCAAGGACTTTGCATATTTTTCAACACTTCAAATTTCGGAATTCTTACATCTCAAGGTAGGATATTTAATTATTTTTAAACACTTCCTTTAAAGATTTAAAATTAATTTTATGATTTCTTTAATAAAATGAGTCAAACAAACATTTTTAATGAACGTAAAGACAATAATAATACAAAAAATAATAACAGTGATGCAATTTGGAAGAAAATATACAATCAGATTCTTATATTTTACATATTCATTGATTCAATTTTTTAATAAATTTTTTATAATTTTTATTTCTTACAATAAAAACCATTTAAGTTTTAAAACAATATTATCTCAAATAATAAAATAATTTTCTAACATTTTTCTAACTAATAAATATATTTAAAATATTGCGGAAGTCAACGCAATTTAAATTCATATATCGTATTTAAAACAGAATTTTCCGTTGCCATTTGGAATAATCAATATTGCGGTTATTTCTACTTTGATCCATCACCTGTTGATGAAAAGGGAAAGAGAAATTCTATCGGCTATTCTTGTGTTATTCGAGCCAGCGATTTAGAAAGTATTTTCAAAATTTTTGTGGGAAATTTAAGGCATGATAAAGATTCAAAATATTCCATTGATAAAATTAGCGTGATGGAAATAGAAGTAATCGATCGAGAAAAGTATAATTGTAGAAATGCTGGTGATGTAATACTAAACAAGCAGATTGTATCAAAAAAATTAGATCTTCATGAATTGAAATTAGACAGTTGTCAAGTTAATAAAGCTATGTATTTTTCACAAAAGAATATGAAAGTTGTACAAGAACTCATCCGAAAAATTCCATTGACAATAGAGATGACAAATGAAACGATTGAGGCAAAGTTTGGTCAAGCACTAATAGTTGACCAGAATCTTTTAGATGACAGATATATGTATGAAGAAGTAAAAGTAAACATTCCATCCATTTTTAAAATAGTATCAGCAAATCCGGAGATAAAAATATTACATGGTTGGACACATGATACCAGTGACATCTACAAAGCTAATGGGGCTCAAACAGTTGCTAATTGTGTTATAGCTATCATTATGAAAAAAGTGCATCCAGTAAAGACATGGCTAAGAAAGACACTTGACGACATTCTCGTTATAGGTGATGCTATCTACGAACAAATTAAACTTGAGAAACCAAGTATCAAAACTATGACAGCTGTAGACCTTGATGATACTCGATTTAAGGTATTCAATATAAAATTTTAACCAGATTTTTAAATCAAATGACAAAAATAATAAGATATTAGTAAAAAATTCTTTCTAGTTTTATATTGTAATAGTTTGTAAATTTATAGAAGCAATAATAATATAATATTAAGATATCTGAAAAAATCAACAATTTCTTACAAAGATCATTTTTTATTCTAGATATTTTATTGTAAATAAATCAATTATTGTACTGATATTTTTACCAGTGTATAGGACAGTAAAATTTTTTATATTTTTTAAATTCTACCGTACCATATAATATTTAAAAATAAAATAACATAGTATATGTTTGAAACTAATTTAACTCTTTTTATTACTATTGACTAATAACAAAAAAAATAAATAACTTTATTACAATTAATTAATAACAATTAAATCAATCATTCATGTATATTATTTAAATACATATTTATATAAAAAATCTTAAATATATTCAAATTTAATAATCATAATTTTTTACATATGTTAATACATATGCTATAAATTATATTTTAAACAAATCCATACAACAATCTACCATACGATCGACTCATACAAATTAAAAAATCAAATTCAATGTAGTTTTTTCTAAGCACTTCCACTAATCTATATAATCAAAAATATTTTTAATATCAACTTAAACAGGAAAAAGCTTGATCCTTAGAAAAAGAATAGTTATTTTGAAAAATAAAAATTCGTAGGGATATTAGGTATAATTATTATTATAATTGTGAGATATAATAGCAATAAAACTATATATAATCAACAGAAAACTAATAACTTAATAAATATAAATATAAAAAATACTTTAAAATCCAAAACTTATAAGTGAGATCAACATGTAATAAACGAATAGAAATAGAAAGAAATTTACGTATGTAAAACTGATTAATAGTGGTAAGTATTAATCAAACCTTATTTTCATACAAAAATCTAAAAAGCTAAAAATCATCCAAAAATAATAGTTTATATTGAGCTTTAATTTTTTCGTTTATAATAAAGACATTTATTTTGTATACAAATATTATCAAAACAATTAATATATACATTTCTATTTTTCATATATACGAAAAGATTTAAGTTAATGTGTTACATTAACTTTTAGAATTATTATTTTTGTATTTCACTGTACTAAATTAAATTTGATAAAAATTATATATTAAAATATTGATATTTTGTACAATGTATTTATTAAAAGTTGTGAGAAACCTGTGAAAAACAAAATAGATTAAATTGAAGAAATTTTATGTAATATCCGATAATATGAAAAATATTTAAAGCAAAATTCGAACTTTTTAAAAATACGAATGAAAAATTGTTATTTTCACAAATAAAGTTTAATAAAAAAAGTGAAACCTGTACTTAAAGATCTGAAAACATACTCAACGAGAATAATACACCGAATGAAATTATCAAATTCTTAAACATTTATACAGCTTGTAAAGAAAAATTTATTGTTTTATGAAACCGTAAAAACACCCTGTTCTTGTATCAAAACGCATGAAAGTATTAGCACTTATTAGTATACAACGAAGTAGATATATACACATGAAGAGATAAATAAAATATTACTGAAAATTCTACTCCCTCCTACATTTTCTTGAAAGTCATATTAAAGCTATAATTATAATTATATGTTAAAACTTTTTTTAATTACAAAAACATAAATGCAAACAAAGAAGGAATATTTTTAAAATAGCAATTAAAAACTTCATCTTTTTAAAATGATATTAAAACATTTAACTTTAAAAGGAAGCATTAAAATTATACTTCACGCTGAAATAAAATTATTAATCACGCATGATAATACTGATAGTTAATTAAAATTAGAATAGTTAATATTCATAATAAACATAAATACAAATAAATGTAAAACGTTGCGTTTACATTGTAAAACATGCGTTTTTCAGAGAAAATTCAACAGGTTTCACGCTGTTTTTCTTAAGCATAATAAATCGTAGCTTCCCAAGTAGTTCGTGGAAAGGCCCTTAACGGCCACAATAAACAACTATTGTTTTGCGCGCCTATTTAGATTGTTGTACTTCAGACAAACTCACGTTAGTTCGTAAGAATTACCTAATATTTTCTCGACTCTTTATCGCGGTGCTATCGGTGAAAAAACCTCAACACGTTAAAACACTTAAGTTCCAGGCTCTTACGCAATGTTGATTACCCAAGAAAACTAAGATGGAAAAATATTATCATTATTACGGTAGAACAGGAAAAAAGGGCACACACTACTCAGTAAGAATTTCCGGCTCGATTACTTAGAAGATGTTTTCAGTAACACTTCATTCACATTCCCTGAGCATTGACACATTTACATTTACTTGTGTGATCATTACAAAATCACTTCACCATAAACAGATAGAAAAACCAAATATCTTTCTATCTTTTTTTCTATCAATCTTTTTTAAAATATACATTTCCTTGTTCACACTTAAAATAAAGTATAAAGAATTATTATTACCAAATTATTATTAAAAAAAAACTTCATAAAAAACAAAATTGTGGAAAAATTAATTAAAACAAAAAAATTCTTTTGTTATAAATAATAAAAATAACCCTAAAAAATTATTTTTAGTAATATTGATTATTAAAACATATATTCACAAATAACATAATTAATTATAATGAAAGCAAGTAAAGCCATAAGTAATAGGAAGTCATTAGAAATATATAACTAAATAATAATTAATAATAAATAAATATTGATACTGAATTTTTTCCTAATTTCAGATATAGGTATATATATATAACTTATTATACAAACAAAAAAACATACAATACATATTCATACAAACGTTCTGATATGTAAATGAAATGAAAATTTGTAAATAGGTTTGAGCAGTTAAACAAAATTCTGTAATTATTATAAAAATATTGGATAGGATATTCATAAATATCGAAAACGATAGTATAATAATAATATAAGACAAAATTCTCATAAAAATCCAAACTCTTAAAAACAAATTAAATAAAAAATAAATAAAAAAATAGAAAATTCATCATGCATGAACCATTTAAACTTGAATCATTCTTTGGTTACTGCCAAACCAAAGAAAGTCAACCCTTTGACGGCAAAATAACAATAACTAATTAAATTTAATCTACACAAATTTTTTAAATTATTCATTACTACTCACAGCCGCAAATTCTACAATTAATCTCACCACTAAAAACCTAAGTTCATTTAGCGGTTGATATATCGATAATGTTACTTTTAAAATTCTTAAACGAAGTTGACTATCACGATGACCTAAAAGTAAAATCAGTCATTTATCTACTAAAAATATTGAAACATAAAGATATTGCTTCGTCAATACATTCATGAATATCAAATCTTACAAAAATATTTTCCACATCGTAAGGGATAATTTTCCAATACCATATCCAATAATTCTACAAACGAAGTTATCACAGATTTAGGTATCGTTATGGATAACAAAAAAAAAAATTATTTGATTAGGTATTAATCAATTTCGATTAAATATTCATAAAGTACATCTTCGAAATAATGGACCTATTCCAATAAATTTTGAGTATAATCGATTTATCAAGATTCCTGTTAGATCCGAAATTTTCATTAAAATAAGAGCAGTAAACACTGAATAGAAAACAGATTACTTATTTTCTAGAGTGTTCTCAAGGTGAACTGAACTCTAAAGCAATAAAGTCAGTATTGAACACAAACGAAACAATTAACTCTAGAATGTAAGATTATAAATATAATATCGACTAGATTTCATAATTACCTCTTAAATAGATTTAATCTCGTAGGAAGAAGATTACCTATCAACTTAGATTAAATTATATGAATAAAGAAAGAAGTCAATAACTTTTATGTATCTGCAGAAATTACAACGTTATATTTTTCTTTGAAGGTGATATTTTGAGTTTAAAGACACAATATCTCATTAACTCGACACTATCATAGATAAACCTATAATTTTAAACATTTACATATAACGAATGTCATAAAAAATAAATTAAAATATGTTAAAGCATGATATTATACAATCGTCGAAATTACCTTGGAATTCACCTCTTTGGGTCGATAAAGCTTGATGCTTCGGGAAATAAAAAAATTGGTGAATCGTTATTGACTACCGAAAATTAGACACTATAACATCAGAAATTCTTATCCCATCCAGAAATCTTTGCAATTTTATATCAACTGTGAAACTCAAAATATTTTACAATTGCGGATTTAGCATCAGGTTTTCACGAAATAAAAATCGATCCTCGAAACAAAGGGAAACTGCATTTTCCACAAATTTCAAACGTTGCGAATTCAATGCTTTACCTTTCAGATTTAAAAAATTCTTCAACTTGTTTCTCCAGCTTGACGTCAACAGCTTTAGCTGAAATTCAAGGAAATTCAAGGAAATTTAAGGAAATCATTATTTTATGTACTTAGACGACATAATTTATTACGCAGATTCATTGGATACTCATAACAAGAAATTAAAAAAGATTTTTCAAAGATTAATGAAACATAATCTTAAATTGCAACCTGATAAGTACTAATTTCTATAATGCGAAGTAATGTATTTAGCTCACTGCATAATTGAAGAGGGTGTAAACCCAGATCTAGAAAAACTCAAGGCAGTGGTGAACTATCCAACTCCAATAAATCAAAAAGGGCTTAAATCTTTTCTTGGGTTGATGATTTATAAAAAATTATAGCCAAATCTCAAAACCATTAACTTTTTTGTTAAATAAAGACGTTATATTCAGTTGAACAAGTAGACTGCATAAAAATTGTGAAAATCTAAAATTACAACTAAGTTCTACTTCTATTTTACAATATGCAGCCTTCGAACAAGAATTTATACTAATAAATGATGCAAGTAAATTTACTTAAGAGCAATATGATATGTCTTACTATAAAAGCATGGATCAAAAGATTTTGTGATAACATATACCATCCGAACTATTAATCGCGCTAAATCAAGTTACTCAACTACTGAAAAAGAATTACTTGCCATTGAATGGACATTAAGCATTTTCAACCATATCCATACGGGAGAAAATTCAAAGTCGTAAGTAATCATAAACCATTATTATGATTATTTAACCCAAAAGATTCAACCTAAATACCTTTACAATGGAGATTAAAATTAGAGGAATACGAATTTCCCGTAAAATAGAAAATACGTAAAATTAACTAAAATGTCAATGCCTTTAGTAGAATTCCACCACTATTGGACTCTAATAAAATATCTAAAATAGGTGCAAATAGCCTCTACTGAAAAACTTCATATTCAAGCGATATAAATAATAATACTTCTATTTCAATAAATAATACTAAATCCACTAAATTTGTAAGATCAATAAATGTATCTTGTCGTACTAACTCAACTGATTCTATAATATCGCACAATCTATATACTAATTCATATAAGGACTTCAGAGAAAATTTAAAAACAAATATAAGCTTTAATAATAAAGGAAATGAAAATCTAAATTCCATTATCTTAGCATAAAACAATTACGGTGTTTGCATATCTAAACAACCTCATTTCACAGAAGTTTCTTGAAAGTATTTAATTTGAAGTACAATAACAAGAATTACTTAAACACTTAAAATTCTTAATTATGTGATATTATCTTAGTCTTCATAATAAATATAATATATACTATCTCGTTATGAGAAATTTTTATTGTGATGATTGCTATCCTGAGAATATATTCAAGGGTTTAGTTTACCTAAAAAAACTTCTATTAGCAGAAAATAAAAAAGAAATCAATTAACTGCGAATCCTAAGCTCGCGCAATTAAATACGATATTATAAACGAAATACTCCGATATATTTTCACAAGCAGAGACATTTCTGTAAACATATTTTAAAATGTAAATATACCTAAATTGTAAAAACTCAACGAAATCTAAACCATATTAGAAGAAAGTCATTGTTTAAATAGCGCTGGACACCATGGGTTACACAGGACTTACAAAAAATTAAAAGGAAATTACAAGCAATATAATACGAAGAAAAGTTTATGCTTTCACAAAAAAAACTATGAATGAAGCAAATTGAACAAATTAGTTAGAAATAAGAATAATGAATTTGTAGAAATTACACCTTTTTTACTAGAACGTTTGAGAGAATAGCTCTAAATATAGTTAGTCCATTTACCTTATCTGAATCAGGTAAAAAATTCACATTTTTTCACAACTTTACAAGATAATTTTTTAAATTTCACATGCGATTAGCTTATGCAATGCAAAATCATAAAATTTAAACCATTACTGAAATATACACAACAAGATTCATCTGTATATTTGAAATATTTGATGATATATTTACTGATGAAGGTAAAGATTTTAAAACATTTGCTCAAAGATGTAGCTAAATATTCAAAATTTGCCAAATTCAAACTATCCCATTTCAACCACAAACTAATAAAGCTTTAGAATTAATTCATAATAAATTTAGTAAAAAAATTAAGAAAAGGTACGGAGATAGAAAGAAATAACATAATTAATTCAAAAAAACGAAATAAGAAATACTATGACAAAAAGACAAAATCAACAAACTACAAAATTGAGGAAAAGTTTATTTAAAAACTCAACAATTTTCCAAATAAAAAAACTAACTGCTTATTATATCGGTTTTTATGATATATTAGCATACTTTCCCCTTCGAATGTTATAATCAAATGCAAAATAAAAAAAAATATAAATACACATAGACAACATCAAACCAACCCATTCCAAAACGTAGTTTAGACTATTTTCTTGAATAAAATTTTGTAAATTTTAAATATAAAACATATAAACTATAAAAATTTAATTATTCTCTTCATATTACTTTTTTTTAAAGAATTCCATAAAAATTTACATTTTTTCATAAACTACATTTAATTAACTTAACGCTATATTATTAAAAATGTGTTGCAAATAGATATGAATGTGAACACAATATAAAAAGTATATTTTTTAATCACATTTATTAAATAACTTTATTGTCTAATTTCTTAGGTCATAATGTAAGATTAATTACTTATAATTTTAACACATTATGTAATCAAATAGTTCACTTCTTATATATGTATGTTTCTATGTTAGTTACTAATACTTAATAATTTAATATTTAATACTTAATAAAAAAAATTTCCGTTAGATTGAAGATAGAAAAATAATCATTGACATAGATTTATTAACAGTGGTAGGCACTGTATTTTCAAAAGTTCCATCGGTCTTAAATTTAAAGCAAGGTTTAGAGGAGTTTTTTATTAATAACACTGACGGAGTATTAGAATGTTCATCAATGGCTGTTGCAATTTGGATTGAAGATAATTACTATTATCTGTTTGATTCTCAATCATGTGATCAAATTGGTTTACACTTAACTTTAGAAGGAAAATGGTAAATGAATCATAAGTGGAAATAGTAATTTATGAGTAACTTAATTTATCTAAAGAAATATTGTAATTAAAATATGTTTTATTGCTTTACTAACTTAACTTTATTCAACTTTGTATTGGCTATCAATGTGTATTTCAATAACATCAATCAATACTCAATAATATAATCTCAATAACATATTGAAATATTATTGATTAGTATATATGTGCATATATATTTCAGTATGCGATACTTGTTTAAGGAGTATTATAAAATGTAGTATAATAAATATATATAAAGACATATTAGTGACTAAAGTAAATAATACATTTTTAATTTAAATAAGTATCATGTGCTGAAGAAATAAAATAATATTTTTTTATTTAATTCATTAGTATTATTTATTACTACAGTTAAAAAAAGTAATGAAGATACAGAACCAATAAAGAGAAAAATAGTTGGTAAATGCTGTGTCATATGTTTTACTACTTTAAACATTTTATATGAGCATTTACTGAAAAACCTGAATTCCACAAACTTCAATTGCCGTTTCACTATTCGACGTGTAGATGTCGTTAACGATGTACCAGGAGTTCGTGATTGGTATTATTTTCGGCCAGCAATAGTAGGAAAAAGTTGGATTCTTCGGGGAAGCATTAATTGCGATAATGAAATTTTCGACGAACACAGTCGTGGAGTACAAGGTCTTGCAATATCTGTAATCAGTTTAGTTGCTGCTAATATGATTTTACCATCTAATTGGTCTAATCAAGATATTGATGAAATAATTCGAGAAGGAGACGCTTATTATAATTGGTGCATTCCACAAAGTGGAGAGGTATTCACAAATAAATTTATTCAAAAGTATATTCCTTTAAGAAAAATATAAACTCTTATAAATTCTTTATGCTTGAAATTATTATTTTTTAAATATTAGTATTTAAATATAAATATATACACGTGTAAATGTACGTTTAAAACTAGAATCGTAGATTTTGTCAAGTTTGGAAAAAAGAGATAGAGAGAACATACGGGAAAGACCCCGTATGAATAGTAGTATATATCTAGTATTTATTACTACTACTAGTATATCTCTAGTATATCCCTATCCTCGCTAATAAGAGTCTGAGCCGTTATAGACTTTAAGTCGTCTTTTTTATGTAAATTGAGGCGCAGGAGACCAACGTGTCACCGTAGTAGAAGCAAGGCATATAAAGAAATAACCTTGCGTCTAATTTTAAGAACTCATGTGCATATTTTTCGTTTTAACGACACACATTATTAAAAGAACTCAACCTATTGTTACCTTATTGCACCTCTTTATACTTCTCAATCACACTTTCTGTCATGTTTTGTTACCTGCTTCTGTACTTATAATTTTCCCTTCAGATAACTCCTACACTAACCTTACTCCTATTTCTTTCCTCCAATCAATTTTATAAGTCTCTTTAATATGCTTTCTGTCTTCTCTGACTGAGTTTGTAACTTTACATTTCTCTACATGTGCTTTATTCTCTCTGGTGCATCATGACACAAACTGTACTTTTTGTCTTTCACCAATAATTAATATGTGTTAACTTTTATTATTCATTACCTTATCTACAGCTTATCTAAACCTTGCCAAAATATTTAGGCCGTTTTTTCCTCCCATTCCTTTTTAATAAATGCATCACGGATCTCTTAAACTTTCTATTTTTACTGCACAAAATTTTTTGTTTTTACTATATTAGAAATTATAAACAAATATTTTTTTCGTTCACATTTACAATTGAAGTATCAATGTATATTAAATAAAAGGATATCTTGAGACTTTGCTAGATAAGTTCACGAAAGATATTGGATATGCAGATAGTGAAAGAAAAATTTTAAATACTGAAAAATTCAGAAATAAGTAAAATTAAACAAATGAGTTAATAAAGATTAAAAGTGTTAAATTATTCGGTTGAATAAAAGGTGAACAAAAAATAAAAGAGAAAACAGTGAAACAGTACAAAACATAAAAGTATGGTTAGATAGCACGTTGCAAAAAAATAGAGAAAAAAATTACGCAAAAGCATGTAATAAAACAGTTTTAAAAAGATTAGATAAAACACAATTAAAAGGCAAAAGAGTTAAAATGCAAGAAAAACAAAATAAATAAATAATTACACAGTAGATATCCAGAAATCTACAAGAGGAAGGAAAGGAAATTGCACTACAAAACTGTAAAAAAAGATGAAATTTAAGAAATAGAAAATATAATAAGGAGTATGTCTAATAGTTTTTTAAACAAAAACCAGACAAAGTAATGTAGAGAGCTGAAGGAGGACCGAGGTGATGAGTACTATAAAACAAAAAAAAATAATAGAATACTATATGGGTATATTGCGAAATAAAAAATGAGTGATATTGGAAATAAGGGCCCAAACGGAGATGATCGTGTTAGCAAAAATAGGGAAATAAAAGAGAGCAATATAAAAAGAAAAAAAGTGTATGATTCAAAGTATAAAAAGTCAAGTATAAAATCAAGTAGTATTAAAAGCAAATTTATATTTCAAGATTAAATCTCTTACCAAATGACAAAATAAGTAAAAAGTGATAAAAATATAAATGCGAGTAAATAAATTATTCATACGTAATTTTTAAGTTGCGTTTAAATATGTTAAAACTTATATAATTGTATGAATAATAAAATATATTAGAGAATATTTTAATGTATTAAAACAATTACATTGTTCAATAAACTAATAATAATAATAAATAAAAGAATTATTGAATCTTTTATTAATCTATTTATATGTATATTTAAAGAAATTAATATTTATACAGAAAAACAAAAAGAGAAAAAAACAGTAAACGAATAAAAGAATAGAATAAGAGAAGAATCAAATAATGACAAATCATATAAAATTTTCTAGAAATTAATCAATAAATGAGAGTTATAGAATAAATAAAAATATATTAAATTTGGGATACACTTTTAATTCATTTATGATGAAAAGATAACAAGACAGATAATAGAAAAAAAAACAGATGAGAGAACAAACGAAAAGTATACAAAAATAAATAGAAGTGATAATAGTACAAGAAGTACAAGAAATAATACATAATTGAAATTGAAAAAAGTTCGAAAATAAATCGAAATTATAATGAAAATGTGGAAGTACGGACGAAAAAAATTAGTGCACGGTATAACAAGTGTAAAGGAAGTTTTTGGCATAAAGGTTAATTGAAGAATTTTCACTGAGTTTTAATATTAATTTATTCGAATATATTTTAAGTTGTACAATTATCGAAATTTTAGAAGAATTTTAGTTACAAAGAAAAATTAAGAAAATTCACTATTGTGCAGTTAAATATTATTTCCTAGAATGATAATAAAAATAAATGTAAAAGTTACAGAATTTCGAAGAGATTTTCGTGCGAAACTTTCTCGGTACATAAATGTTGACGAAGAATTTTCAAAAGGGTTTTTTATATATAACTTTTCCAGTGTAAAAAATGGATATTATATAATAAACGAGTACAATGGTCAACAGATTTAGGCGCGTGATAGGAAACAATATGCTTGTACATTGACCCGGTGGGTTACCTTGTAACGGGCGAAAATGCTAAGTCGGCAGAAGAAATGTACATTAGAATTGCATTCTTTTTAGCGGAAGATAATTAGGTTTTGTTGTCTTTCTTGTGGCTTAGAAAGTCAAAATGCAAAAAATTGAAAGGTTCGATTTTTATTACGGTAAGGGTTTCGGAGTTGGCGCGACAATACACTGACCCAAAGTAGCTGCAGTTACACGTAGAGCGTCAGCGTGCAAGACCGTCTGCGGTACGTAAGTTGCGCTGTGCCTTTGCGCGGAGCGTACAGTGTATATGGGACCGGTTTGACCAGTGTATGAGTAAGTGCTTGAGCAATGTATGTGTGAGTGGCCTAAAGGTACTTTACACAAGAATTATTAACGAACTAATATAAGAAGTTGAATTTCCAGAAGTATAGAGAAATTAATAGTTATCTATAAAATTACAGGGATGAAAGAAATTATTATAGAAGGATTAAGATGATAGATACAAAATATAGATACAAAATTTAAAATAAATAAAATAGAAGATATCATATCCAATAATAAAAGACGATTTTTTAAAAGTTAAAAGAAAAATACAATCATGTAAATAGCAAATGTATTAATTATTCTTAAATAAATAAATAAATAATAATAATAAAATATTAATATTAGAAATGTTTGTTATATCTGTTATTCTCATAGTCTAATTTCGTATCTATAATCGACTGGTGCTCGCGTGAAATACATAATCGCGTTATTTTAAGGATAACTTTTTACCTTCACATTCAAAATACATTTGAAATCTTTTGTTTTGCACAATTTAACATTATTTTTAATTATTTTAGTAACATAAAGAGAGTGAATATTGAAAATATTCTTAATATATTAATTATAATATTTTGAAATTAATTCTTTATAATTTTCATTATTCTATACTAATTAAATTTATAATTATTATTTATATGTAGTATATAGTAGTAGTAGTATTATTGGTATTTTTATTGAACAATATATTATTATATGTATTTCAATATTTGATTATATATTTTTCTTTCTTATTAACACATACTTTATCTATTTTCTTCTTATCGTTAATGCATTTACATTTTTGTACCAGTTGATTTAAAAATACTTTAACATTTTTTAGTTATATTTTATCTTATATAATTTATATTTTTTTGCATATAAATTTATACATTTTTACTTTATTTTTCTTTAATTTATTATTTACATGAATTTTTATTTTATCAATATTATTTTTTTAACAATTTTTACTCATTACATACTTTTTTTAATATTATATTAAATATTTATTCATTCACTTTATTTATATATATCATATATTATTTCATTTTACGATTTATACTAAATTTTAATTTTTACTATTTTACTTTAATATGATCTTATATAATTTGAATGTATAATTGTTATATTTTATAATAATTATTTTACAGTTTTAGCTTATATTTAATTTTTTTAATACAAATTTGTATTATTATATTAAATAAAAAAATATATATTATATATATATATATAAATAGACATATATATTTATAAGAATTTATAATGATTAGTGAAACAAAACATATATTATAATTACTATTTATAAATATTATATCGATTTTAGAATTATTTTCTGAATATTGAGGTAGTTGAGATTTATAACAAGATATTTGAAACATTTCTAATAAAAAAAAAATAAACCAATATTTAAACAAAAAACTACTTAGTTACTATTGCTATATATTACTTTAAAATGTAAATAATAATCTTCCGATGATCAATACATCGCTCAACATTCCAATACTCGCCGTCCGTCTGAGCTACTGTCACCGTGCTTGACAAAGATAAAATAAAAATAATACTATCAAACGCCGTTATTGAAACCAGCAATTCCTATCAACTAACCTGCTTTAGTTTTATAAAATAAGATTATTTTTTTATTAATAAATCTTTACAATCGACTAACTACAATAAAATATTAATATTCTAAAAAATTTTTCATAATTATTGGCACAGTTTATGGCATCATCTAATGATAAATTATCAAGATGTACAATATGAAACAATTAGTTTCTTTCAAATATTTAAAATTTTTTTCTTTTTAAAAAATATTACATTTTAATAGTACCTTGAATCTATTTTAATATATTCTCGTTTTTTTACTTACTACTTAACCATTAAAATCAACTATAGCGAATTATTCCAATTTACATAAATATTCTTCGAGAAAAATATAAATATATTATATATTTATATTTATATAAATATAAATATAATAATAACTAAATTTTGTTCGGTGTATTATTTCACAGTACAATTATAATTGAAAAATACCAGATTATAATTATTATTATTATAAAAAAAGATAAAACTAAAATAAATATCAAAACGCACTTTTGATTAACTCAGAAATTTCTTAAAAAACTATTTTTTCAATGAATAGCATTTATAAGAAGATCCAGCATATGACTTCTTTGTATGTTGCATTTTAAGCTAGAGCTGCTAATTTTATAGAACCAATTATCAATTTACTTTTTTACTTTCTTAGAACAATGATTACCAGACATGCGCATAGAAGATAATTTAAAAATTTTTTTTTTTTTTTTTTTTAATTTAATTTTGAGTTTACGTTTTAATTATTTAAATTTATTATTAAATTATAATAAAAAGCATGCACTTTTTAAACTTTACAATAAAAAAAATCTTTCTATCACTTAAAAATATGCAAAATTTTCATGATTTTCAATGAAATTAAATTTGGAATTTAAATTAAATTTAATACTTTTTTTTATGTAACTTAAAACCGCGGGTATTCACATTTTTTTAATTTACATTTTTACATTTTAACTCCCTTAAACTCCCTGATTCCCTTGATTTATTTATTTTTAATTATTTCATTTGAATTAGTGATAACATTTCTATCAACTCTTAAAGGTATTTTTACGCAGCACAAGATAACCAACATTGCTTCAACTGTCTACTCACTAATTTAAAAATAGTAAAGCATGTGCTAAAGTACCACGTGGTTTTTTTGTAGTTTTTCAAAATAATCACTTTAAAATTATTAATATATTCACAATTGTGTACACAATATTAAAAGAAACACTTAAAAATTATACACAAGTTTATAAATAATTTTTGTAAGCTATTGTTAAATATTAATTTAATTCCTTAAATTATAATACTATGGGAATTACCGTCAGTATTTTAAGATATGTTCCTAGAGGCAATTTAATTTAATTGCTGATTCGAATTGTAATATAAACATTTGTAACATTAGAATGTCAAGAAGGAAGGTTTGTAGCAGTTGGAGCTTGTGACATAGTATATTTGGGATCTTCGGCTTGGAGGAAAAAGTATAAAAAAAATTAATTTTTTATCTTTTTACTGATTCTAAATAAAGGTATTCTAATAATTTGTAGGTTCGTGTCTTATCTGGAAACAATGCTAATGCAACATGTTTAGTTACCTCCCCAAATAAAACTCAAATTGCTATCGGGTATGCTACTGGATCAATTAAAACATTTGATTTATTATCAGCTGAAAATATTAGTACGTTGTTGGACATAATTCAAAAGTAACATGCTTGGCATATGATAATCTTGGGTCACCGTTTGGTTTCAGGGTCAAAAGTAATTTTATATTACATAGTTTAATATAATATAATAAGATAATTAAATAATTAAATAATAATTAATAATTTAATCCATATATATTGTTTAGGATACAGATATTATTGTATGGGATATGGTTGCAGAAACTGAATCTGTAGATTAGTAGGACATAAAGGTGTAATTACTAAAGTTGCTTTTATGAGAGAATTATAACATTATAATCAGTTCTAGTACTGATACGTTTGTAAAATTTTGGGATCTTAACAATGAACATAATTTTAAGACACTTATTGATCATCGATCAGAAGTATAATAAAAATTTTTAAATAGAATAAAATAAAAAATATATATATACATACATATATAAATATTTATAGGTTTGGGACTTTATAATGATAAAAAATGATCAATATTTAATAACTGGATGTAATGATCATGAATTATACATTTGGAAAATAGATTTTACTAATACATTAAACTCAAAAATGAACATTAAATTATGTAATTTGGAATTAGAAGATAATTACAGCAATAGTGAGATGGTACTTTTACTACAAAAATATTTAAATATGAAAATATTTATATTAATTTAATATTTCTATATATCTCTTTGCTGTTTATTTAATATTTCTATATATCTCTTTGCTGTTTATTTAGAATAATTTCTTGCACTGTACAAAAATTGGTAATATTAGCAGACTTAGCAAAGGACGTATAAATAAATTGATTGTAGATTCTACTGGGCAGATTTTTGGATGCTGTAGTAATAATAATATAGTAGAATTGTTTTACTTTTATCTGAAGATCAAATGAAAATAAAAATCTAAACGCTTAGATAAATTGAAAAAAAAAAACAATTAATATGTAATTAATAATTTTAATATTCTATTTATTATTTTTTGAAAAATTAATTAAATTTTTAATTACTATTATTAACAATAGCATGAAGAACAAATGAAAAAAGTACATGAATCTGAATCAGAAACAATTTTAAGAGATAAAATTAATCGATTACCAGTTATAAAAGTTTTGAGTAAAGCAAAAGGATTAGATATTATCATGGGTCAAGGGGATGAATTAAGAGTAAGTTGTTATGTTTTATCATCAATATTTGTTAAATATAATTTTAACGATATTTCCATATATTTATTAGATCTGCATTATTGGTAACAACAATACCATTGAACTTCATTCTATGATTGCAAAAAAAAATAATGAACCACAGCGTTTACGAATATTAAGCTCTTATGGTCATCGCAGTGATGTCCGAGCAATTTGTTTCAGTTCAGATAGTTTAGCATTTGCAACAATCAGTGGAGATTCAATAAAACTATGGAATAGGTATATAATTTATTTATTCATAATATAAACAATAGTAAAATATGTTTTATTATTTTAGACCTACTTTAACATGTTTAAGAACAGTAGAATGTGGATATGCATTGTGTGTTTCTTTTGTACCAGGAGACAGACATTTAATAGTAGGTTTAAAAAATGGAAATATGTTAATTATTGACATTGCCTCAGCAGATATTTTAGAAGAAATATCTGCCCATCAAAAAGAATTATGGAGTATAGTTCTATTACCTACCTTAGTAATATTATTCACTAGAAATTACAATTTTATTTATCATTTTTGCAATATTTTATAAATAATTATAAAATAATTTTAGAAAGGTATTGCCAGTGGTAGTGGAGATAAAACTGTAAAATTTTGGCAATTTGAACTTATTGAAAATTCTATAAGCAAAAGCAAAACAAAAATACTTTCTGTTATTCACTATAAAACATTAAAATTAGACGAAGGTGTGCTTTGTATAAGATTTAGTTCTAATAATAGATTTATAGCTGTAGCATTATTAGATTCAACAGTTAAAATTTTTTTTGCTGATACATTCAAAGTGAGCATTACATTTTAAACATTCTAATACTTCAAGAATATTTTTAATTATTTTCATTTATTTACATAGTATTACCATATTTGTTTAGTTTTTTGTATCTTTGTATGGTCATAAATTACCAGTATTATGTATGGATATTTCTGACGATTCTACATTAATTGCAACTGCATCTGCTGATCGTAACATTAAAATCTGGGGATTAGATTTTGGTGACTGTCACAAATCATTATTCGCACACAATGATTCTGTAACAGGAATAACTTTTATACCAAAAACTCATTATTTATTTACCTGTGGCAAAGATGGTAAAGTTAAAGAATGGGATGCAGACAGTTTTCAAAAAATCGTCACATTACAAGTAAGTTAAAAAATTATCAATACATTGATGTAATAAAAAATTACATATATATTTATATTTTTAGGATCATGTTGAACAAGCATATAATTGTGCAATATCACCTAATGGTTTATATTTTGCTTCTTGTGGTTCAGATAAAGTTGTACGTATTTATGAGAGAAGTTTAGAAATTTTAGTTCTCAAAGATGAAGTAGAAGAAGAAAGAGAAAAGCAAGAAAAAGAAATAGTAATAAGTGAAACTACAATCATTTCTCAAAAAAATCAAATTTTACCCACTTATAGAGCTATAAACAATGAAAAAGCAGTAAGAATTATTTAAATAACTAAATTACTTTAAATTTAATTAATTTGATTGATTAGAGAATTTTTTAATATTAAAGGCTGAAATAATTCTTGAATGTTTGGATGTATGCAAAATGTATAAAGAGGATTGTTCAGGAGTTGTCCCACCAAATCCTCTTCCACCTTTACCCATTTTAATGCAAACATATAAGTGTACTACTATTGAAGAATATTTATTACAATGTATAAAACAAATTCGAACAAGGTAAAATGCTAAAATATTATTACACATTCAATAAATTAATATATATTTATTAATATTTTTTTAATATTCATAGTGATTTTGATGAAATTTTATTATTACTTCCATATTCTATTATTTGTGAAATTGTGCAAATGTTACCTAATTTATTAAAAAAACAATACGAAACTGAAATAGTAGCAAAATTAACATTCAGCTTAATTCGAACTTATCATGAACCAATTGTAACAAGTCAAGATCTATTACATCAAATTAAAGAAATTAAATCACTTGCTTCTGAACAAATGAGAACTTTAAGAGTATGAATTTATACTTAATTAAAAATGGTATAATACTTTTGAATATTAAATTTAAAAATTTAAATTTTATTATTATATCTAGAATACACTTGGATTTAATTTGTATGGAATGGCCTTTGTACAACGTAAAATTGAAGAAAAAGAAGGGATTCAGTTGTTTAAAGAAGCTACAAAAAGTCAAAAAAAGAAAAACAGAAGAAAGAAAAGTAAAGAAAAATCTCTTAAAAGAACAATTATGCTTTTGTAAATTTAATAAATTTGAATGTACTTATGCTATAAATAATAAATAGTGTTTTTAAACAAAATTTAAAAAAAACTAATGATTCCAATTCAGTATAAATAATTTAAATTTTGAACTTAATAATTTTTGTTGAAACTTATCAATAAAAATTAATAATTAGAATTTATTTAATAAAATTTATAGACTGAAATACATAAAGTATAATTTGAATTTATATTTAAAATGAATTATGTACTATATTTGCTTCATTTGTTATTTTTAGTTAAGGTTTACCACTTAAATGTTTTTATTTAAAAAATCATAAATGTATTCTAAATATCTAATTTACTTAAAAGTAATTTAACTTATTTACTTCAATTATCAAATAAGCATTTTTAAATTTCTCATTATGTGTGTAATAGGATTGTTACTTATCTTTTTATGATAAGCATCTTACACATCTATTTAATAACTAGCTGTTAAATATTTATTTATTTTATAAACAATTTATACATTATTATTTACACTTTTATATTATTTTTTAAATCTCAGTAACTTTCTACAAATATGCTTATTACTTAATACTTTATTTACTTATTCTTCTAAGTTGTTTCCCCCTTATACTGCGCCTCTATATATTTTTTAACTAATCTCTCTTTTTGCACTTTATTTCTTTTATGTATTATCTACTTATATCTTTTTCTTAACTACTCTTATTAATTACCAATATAATTTTGTACAACTTTCGTTTTCACTTTCTTTTAACCACAACTGCCTTATTTATATCCAATCTGAAATACTCTGCTTCTCAACCACATTATTCGTTTCCCACCCGACAGGAAAGTCCTTATAATCTAATAGTTTTTATTAAAGTAATCAATTCATAGCACTCATTCATTCATCAGAAGACTTTTCTGTCGAATGCAAAGAAAAAATTTTGAATATATTAACTCAAGCTGATTTAATAAATTGGAATGCTGCACCATTTTCAAATGCCTTACTAAAAATTATTAACATGTTGCGAATTTCAGATTCATCAGAAATGGTCGTATCATAAAATGTAAAAATCTATTTCTTTATTATTATTAAACTGGTGTTTGGGCAGCGTACGTTAAATAAACAATAATTATCTCACGCTCATAACTACAACTTTTACGATTTTATCGATCGGATTATAATCAACGGCCATTGAGATTTTGGCAAAATCTTAAACAACCGAGATTTTCCAGATAGATCCAACGGACACTATAAATGGAAAAAATTACACGAAACTGTAGCCGACGAACACCAGAAGCTCACGCCAAATGGTGGATGCCTTCGGCGTAACTGAAAAAACACCTCCACGGGTGAAGACCTTTATCCCGGGAATAGTAAGAACAGCCTCACGTCGCGCCGTGGTATCGTGCTACCAAGTCGAAGAATATAAGCATTCTTTTTATTTACTTATCCATGATATGATTGGCAGCAGCTCCAAAAGGAACTAGCCTTGACAAAAAGTTAAATAAAAATTTTAAATATTAAATCATTGGGGTAGTATTCATTGTGATAACCCACAAAGAACACATGTTCTCTACAGATCTCTATATTCACTCATCAGGTGTCAATCAGTTACAAACACTGATTCACATACTCATTAGTTGTAGATTTACAACCTACAACTAAACTCATATAACCATGCACACACATATACACATACATCCATGTATTAAAGTTAATTATAAAATCTCACACAAGTTCTATCATAAATTAATTGTTTTTTAGTATATTAACACATTGTAAATATAAAATTCAAAATATATACAACTATATATATTTACATTCAACTAATAAATAAATGTTTGTGAAGTGTATATTTATCATCTATCAAACTCAAATCATCACCCTCGATTCCACTGCCAGCATTAATGCAACAATAATAATTTTGCACATAATGTTACTTAATAATTATTTCAGCATGTATATGCATTTATATTTATACAGCTATACTATGTAGATATAATTAAACTAATTAGAAACAACTAAACTGCTGAAAACATGCGGCGCGCACGACACACATAATAAAACAATAAAGTCATTGTGCGACTACTCAAAAGAGTAAGACAATTACATGGTACATTGGCTCAAACCGAAGTTAATTAATTAAGTAAATTAATGTTGTCTCTTAACACTCCCATCCTTCGGCGATAACCATTGCATCTCTGGTTGTCTTTTAATTATCTTTGTTATCTGAAACAGAAGAAAACGTAATAAAATTTTATTAATTATCGTTATTCATTATCTTTTTCTTGTATAGGTTCTTCAAAATTTGGTTTACATTCTCATGTAATCTTACAATTTTCTTCTTTATTAATTTGCCTATCATACTGTTGGACGGATGATTGCAGAAAGTTGTTTATTAAATAAAAAATAAGTAATTCTATAAATATACTGTAAATGATATTTAATATTTTAAAATATAATATGCGAGTGTACAGGGAGAAATCTGTAACAAAACTAAAATACAAAATAATATAACATAATATTGAACCGTATTGCTAACGGTAAGATTTGGGAAAACCCTGAAGCATTTGGCTTGCATATTTCCCATACAATAAACCAATAAAAGTATTAAGGCGTAGGAAAGAAAATATGTGCGAAGTACACAATGTAGCGGCTTGCGCCGAAACATTTAGTGCACTCTCAACATATACATTCATTTTTTCCTTATTATACGTTTGTAATATGTTTTATAATTTTTTTACTAATTTATTATTTTTACAATTAAAAGAAACAATTATATTCTTTTTTCCTCTATCAGCGAATGTTTATTTATTCTTGTTTTGTGTTGTTTTGTATGTTTTCATATAAACTTTGTATCAAATTTATGTATTTTTTTTTTTGTAAAAGAAAGAAAAAAAATTTTTTACTAAAGCATAAAGTGGAGGTTGAATTTAAAAAGTGATTAAAAAAGGTAATAGAATATTAAAAAAGGTTTAGAAATAAGGCAATGTTAATGAAGATTAAATATTTAAAATTAAGTCTAATTCGAAGTATGAAATAGAACGAATGATTTGTGTATTATAACATAAATCGTGTGTAATTAAAGAAATATTTGTACAAAAATGTATACATACATATTTTTTAAAACAATTAAAACACAATTGTTGTGTGTAATATACATTGTATTATTGTATTGTATTTAATTGTTAATGTTAAATAAAAATTATTAATAATTTTATGTATAATATACAAGTATAAAAATATAAGTCTTAAGTAAGATCGTTAATGATATTATAGCACGTGAAACATAGATTTGTAATTTCCATATAAATAAGGAAGTCGTGATAATAAAAAAGTGTAATGTGAATTAACTAAAGATAAACTAGTAAAGAAGTATCTGTATAACAATTGATAGATAATTAAAAATTATATATGTAGGTAATAATTAAAAGAAAAAAGGGTGAAAAATGAGATTAGGTGAAAAGTATACAGAGTTGCTCAAGAAGCGGAAAACAGAAGTTTAAATAACGCCACCTGGAAGAGAACAGTCAGAGATAGCGGAAAAACATTAATCAAGCTCAAGTTTGAATAAGATTGGTACAGCGCATGAAAATGGAATGATTATGGGCTGTGAATAGGATGGAGAGAGAAAGAGGAATAAGATTATCATAACAGGACTAGGTAATGAAGAAATAACGAGCAAAGATGATATGAAAAAGTCGGAGAAACAAGGATAGGAGTAGAGTAAAAGGGGTAGGATGATTTCAACACTATTATGAGAAGGAAAAATTATCTTAAAGATACAAATACATATACAAATAGAGATTTAACATTTAGAGAAAGGAAAAATAGGAGGGAGGTACTAAGGAAATGCAGAACGTTAATAAGAAAAGGAGAAAAATGGCAAATAAAAAGTAATAAAGTAAGAGGAGTAGACTTGACGTGAACGTACAGTGAGAAGAGAGGCGAATAGTTTCATAAAGAAACGAGAATGAGTAAACAATAGATACGTAGAAGAGAAGGAATAAATAGTGAGAACATAGAAGAAAATAAGGATAGGAGAATAAAAAAAGCTTTCTGGAATGTGGCAGAAACTTAGATAATAGTAGGGAAATCGGATATTATAAATAATAAATTAAAAGAGTTTCAAATAGAATTCAGCCATGCGAAAAAACAGCAAAAGAAAAAGGAGGACGAGAGGGGGAGGATCTTGGTCATGAGGAAATGCAAGGAGATAAATATTATAGAAATAAATAATATACCAGATAAGCTAATAAGAGGCGAGAATGAGCAAGTAGACAAAATTTATGATACATACAAAGAGGAAGCAATAATAATAGGAGTAGATTTCAACGCGAAAATGGGAAAAGAAAGAGGATGGGTAGACATGTGGGGAAAAAGAGGAAGATCATCGAAAAATAAAGTAATAAATAAAGAGGGGAGAGAAATGTTAGACTGGATAGAAGAAAGAGAATTTTTATTCTGCATGGAAAAAGGGGAGGAGAAGACGCTGAATTATCTTTCAATATCAAAATAGGCTCATTGGTAATTGATTATTTTATAATCAATCAAGAAACTTACTTGGTACAGAAGAAATGACGGTATTGAATAATACAGAGTCGGATCATCAACCAATAAGAATCGAGCTTCTTGATAGGATAACGGAAAAAGAAAGAGAAAAAAAGAAGAAATCGAACATACTTTAGACAGAAAAATCAATTGAAGAGTATAGAGAAAGAATAGCGAAGGCATATATATTAGAAGGATAGAGGAAAATTACGAGTGATGAAGGAGGCAATAGTAGTGAAAGAGGAGAGCAGACTCGTAAATAGAAGAGTCATGATGGAATGGAGAATATTGGAAAAGGAAAAAAGGAATCTAGGAAGCATACAAAAAACTGTAAAAAAGAGGATCCAGGGAAAGATAGAAAGTTATATATAGAAAACAGGAAAGGTTACAGAGAACTCTTAAAGAACAAGAAAAGAATGAAGAAAGAGAAAGAAATTGAGGCAACAAGAAAGGACAAGTCAGAGAAAACATTCTGGAAGTTAGTCAACAAAAATAGAGGAAGGAAGTTTACAATAGATAATAGTATCACAAACAAGGTTTGGTGGACAATTTTAAAAAAATATAAAGAAATATATAGTGAGAATATAGATGAAGAAATAGTTCAGGATTGGGAAGATTCAGAAGAAACAGAATGAGAAGGGAGGAAGTAAAAAAAAATAAATATAGTGCAAGCGGTAAATAGGATAAACAGATTAAAACTGAAGAAATCCCCAGGAGAAGATGGTATACCGAACGAGGGTTTAAATTATAGTCCGGAGAAAAGAATAAGCTTAACAACAGATATAGTGTATCGCAATTCAGATTCAAGAAAGAAAAAAGTACAACAGAAGCAATCTATATGCTAAAAGCAGCCATAGATACTCAACTGAAGAAGGAAAAAGGGGAAGTTCTAATTGGATTTATGGATATTAAAGCGACATTCGATAGAATAAAGGAGATATATGAGAAAATATGGAAAAAGCAGGTATTAAAAAACAATTATTCAACTACGTAAAAGACATATACAAAAACACCAAGTGTAAAATTAAGATAAAAGACATCATAGGAGAAATTACGACTACAAAAAGAATATGACGGAGTTCCCTCTGAGTTCCACTTAATTTAATATAATAGTAACAAATTTAGAGGAAGAGATGAAAAAAGCGAGAAGTTCCGGAATAAAAATTGAAAAAATGAAGATCATAACAATACTTTATGCAGACTATATTGTGATATTTGCAAAAATCGAAACTGAGGTGAGAGAAATGTTAAGGATATTTAAGGATTTAAAAAAAAAAAAGTGTTAAAATTGAATATAGAAAAGTAAAAAATTATAAAATTGAGGTATTCGGGGGGGGGAGGAGGATCATTGAATTTAAGTGGGGGAACAAAAATATAGATATGGTAAATCAATTCACGTACTTGGATTATACATTCTCAGAAAGCAACAAAGATTGTATGCACGAAAAAACAGTAGCAAGAAGAGCAAACCTGCAAGATCTGATGCATATTGGAAGGCTTATTCAAGGAGGTTTTCGATACACTGGTAGAAACGATGCTTTTGGACGGAGTAGAATTTTGTGGTTGAAGAGGAAGTATAGAAGATATAGAAAAGGTGTAAAAAATATTTTGAAATAGACTTAAGGGGTAGATAAAAACACATCAGACAGTGTTCCAATGTTGGAGGCAAAAAGACAAAAAGTCGAGATAAGGGAAGCAAAGAGGGCAATAACATTTGAGAACAAAATTCTAAAAAAGGAAGGGATAGATATAACTAAGGAATGTGTGAAAAAGAGGATTGAAAAGGGTAGAATAATAGAAAACAATAGAGACAAAAAGAGAAAGATAAAGAACTATACTGCAGAAAGAATATCTTTTTGATAAAAATTAGGATGGTCATGGTTTGTTTGGAATGGAACACGGTAACTGAAAAGATGGTAATACTTTGAGAAGAAGTACCAGAGATTAAAATACGACAACAAAGGCATTGAAGATACACAGAAGAAATAAAACAGATAATACTGGAAGATAAAATAAAATACTGGGAACATAAGCAGAACTAATGGATATTGGTTAGATGAAAAAGAAAAAATCTGTTTATTCTGTAAAAAAAACGCAGAAACACTGAAACATATATTCCAAGATTGTATAGCACTAAAAATAAAAATAAAAAACTAGAAAGAACATACGTTAGGTAACAAGAAAAACATTAGTGTGCTATACAAAATATAATGAAACAGAGAGAGAAGTAAGAGGGAAAACGAAGAACATAGATATTATAGAAATTGTAGAAGAAAACGCGTGTGTACTAAATGAATTAAACAGGAGGAAAGTAGGATAGTGCAGAGATAGATATAGAAATAAATAGAGGTAAAATAGTAATACATATATATATATGTATTATAAGTTAAAGAAGTAATATATAGTGGATGATAAGGAATGTACTCACATAGAAGATAAGATAATATTAATATAAAAATAAAAAATCGTCTTTCCCTCTCTTTCTCTCTCCCTTCTTCCCTTCCCTCCCTCCCCCTCCCTTGTCTTCTTCCCCCTCTCCCCCTTTCCCTCCTCCCCTCTCTTTCCTCCCCTCTTCTTTTCTGTCTATTCCCCCC
>JACCHW010000195.1:0-48249 GCA_018907185.1 Platyscapa corneri
TAAAGTATCTTACATTTTATTTCTTTTATGTAAGATTCTTAGTTGTCAATCAAAGAAAGTGGATACCAGCAGAAGCATAATATTAATGAGTATAAAATGAAACATCATTAAAGCTAAGTAGATAGTATGAAATCAATATCGAAAAAATAGTTATAGTTTGCGACTGATCTATTTCCTTTCATCTCTCAGCGTTTAAAACATACAGCTGAGCCGGTCAATCCGAGAAATTCGCTTGCACATTAATTCCTGGTTTAAACTTTACCTTATTTACAAGGTATTATTAAATTTTTCTTTTTTCTTTTTATTGCCAAGAGTATTTTATCAATTATCAATAAACATGTCATATTAATATTTATTTTTAAAAATGAATATATAATTTTAATCATTAGAATATAAAATTGGAAAAATAAATAAAATTTAGTACTTTTCATGATGATTCATAAGATTAGTAAATGTTAATTTTCTAATGTAATCAAATTTAACTTGTTTTTAATAATAAAGATTGTTAGGATTGTAATTGAAATATTCTTCTTATTATAAAAAATTATCTTAAATTGGTTCTTTTATGTTATATAATTAAATAAAATTTCTAAAATATATGAAAGTAGGTTTCTAATTTAAAAATCTAATATGTCTAGAGAAATTATAAAAATTATTACTGGTTTATTGGTTTTATTGGTAATTAATTTTTACACAGTTTATTCTAAGAATAATAATAATGAATAATTAGTTAGTATATTACTTTTCATCTGATAAATTGAAACTTTTTTTTAGAAGAGATAATGTAATTTTATAATTGTTTTATATAAAAAAAATTCAAATGAAAACTAACAATACATAAATAGAATTATGAATGTGATTATTAAAATTTATTTTTATCAACTTTATTAATTTATTATTATTTTTTACTTGAAGAATTTATTAATTAAATATTAAAGATCAATAATTGATTTAAATATTATTATTATTTAATAATTGTATCTTAATATATCCATAATAAAATATTCATAATTGCAATTAAAAACTTATAATTTATTTGAATCATTAAAATAATTTTAAATACATAATTATCTGCAATATTTTCTTAAGAATAACGAATTTTTTTGTAAAACATAAATCGATATTTTTCCATTATTTATGCTTATCCTAAATTTAATAAATAATTTCAGAATATTGAATTTTTAAAATCAATATATTTTTTGAATATAAAAAATTATGTTATTAAAAATAATAATGTTTATTTGCAATAGATTAATATGAGTATTTTTATCATATACACTTTTATTGCGTAATTTAAAATGCTATTTAAATAAAGTTTTTTACATTTAACAAATATTTTATAGGGTTGCAACAAATTCCCATCTATTAAATTATTTTAATTAATATTATTTGTCTTTCAAAAATTAAGTGGAAAGGAAAAATAAATTATTTGACACATTGTAAAAAAATAAATAACTATTAGAATTGATTCAAAATATATAAGTATATCTTAATTTGAAAAGTTAACCGAATGGTGGCAAAATGTGGTTGTACTAATTTACTCACATGGACTCAGCTTTACTGAATACCCAAATATATACGAAATTGTATGCATATTATCAATGAAGAGAATTTTACAGAGGTAGATATTAAGAATTTTTAATTGGTGTTTTTCAAATTTCGAGTTCTACATCATAGTTCTGTATTTATGTAAAACAGCAAAAATAGTTCTTGAATGAATACTGTCATTTGAGCAATTCGAAGGCAGCAAAAAGAGAGAGAGAAAGATAGAGAGATATGAAGAGAGACGGAGATACGGAGAACTAGTGGCCGCAGACCTGTAAAGTTGTTTCAGCGATGAGTAGGACAGTGTGTCGTTGTCGTGCGCGTTAGAGGCTCCTTCCGCCTCAACTGACCTGGCCACTGGCCCACTTTGCTTTCTCTTCTCTTCTCTCTTGGCCTCACCTCTTACTTCGTTCTTTGCGCTCGCTTAATCTTGCTTAAGGTAATTTTATACTAAAATATAGTTTAAAAACTACTTTTATTTAAAACATGTACAGTAATATATTATAAATTATAAAAAAGTCAGTATGTATTAATAAAAATTATGTAAGTAGTATAAATAGTTTCAAAAATGAATTTTAGTTTGATCTTTTAAATTTAATTTTAATATATTAAAAAAATTCGATAATGTTTTATAGTAGCTTTATATTTATTAGTATATTTATAGTTTTACTCGAATTCCATACAGTTCTAGTAATATATTACTACTTTAATTCTTGGGTTATAAATATTTATTTCTAATATAGTTTATTTCTATTTCTATAGACTATTGGTAATAAAAAGGTAATAAAGTAAAAAGTTAAAATTGATAGAAGTAATATTTTAATTTAGTAATTATTAATATTAAATAATTCTATTATTAAAAATTGAATATTATTATTATAATTAATTAATAATTTTTATATTTTTTTCTTCTTTCTGGAATTTATATTGCTAGTTTTAATATTAATTGTAGTTGAAATTATTATTGTCGATATAACCCTACTGTTATTTCAATAAATTTTGAAATATGCCTTCGTTAAACTATTTTTTATTTAAAATGCAATTTTATTATATTTACTGAATATTTATTGATATTATATAACTTTTCAATTTGGTCGAAAAATATAATTTTCGAAATAAATATTCTTTAAAAATATAATCTAAAAAAAATTTACGTTTTGTTTGAATAAATATACTTAAAATTTGTCTTTGAATTTATAATGCAATAATAAATAATATAAATAATATTAAACTATTTTAATAGAATAAATGCATTTAATATTGCAAATTTTAAAGAGATTATTCTTTGTACTTCCAATAACTATTTTTGTAAGTTAAAAAATAATTTTAACATAAGTTTCCCTTTTTCTTATTGACTTCTTTTTTCAATTGTTGCTTTCTCCCTTATTTCATTACTTTTATGCATCATCCTTCTTTGCTCGACCAAACTCGGTAACTTCACGGTTTCGCTCTCCTTACTCTCTCTCTCTCTCTCTCTCTCTCTCTCTCTCTCTCTCTATGTCTTTGTTTTTTTGAGTTTAAGCATCTTTACTCAGTGGGTTGATTTAGTTCAGGCTGTTCAACAACTGTATAGCCTATCTCACTCTCTCTCTCTTTTTCTACCGGTATACCTTTCCATATATTTCTCTCTCTATCTTTCTTTCTTTCTTTCTCTCTAGTCATGGATCTGATGTGCCACCTCTACAGGGGCTTTATTGGTTGTGGAGAACGTTCACCAATCGAGGCGCCGCTTATGACTTCGCAACCGGGGAATTGCATGGACGAACAGCACATGCCATGTCCAAGAGGCTTGACTAGGTGGATGGATTGAAATATAAAGAGAGAGAGAGAGAGAAAGAGAGAGAGAAAAGAGAAAGAAAGAGAGAGAGAGAGAGATAAACTGTAACTCAGTACATTGATAGAAGTCGGAAACGAAACACATTCGCCGCAGTTCTTTACTGAGCAGACGAGGACGAGAACGTGCGCACAGCTCGTCTTCATGCAGTAAAATAAAAAAAAAAATTTTATTATAAATTCTTATTTTTTTAAAGCTAATGTAGGTGTACAGAATACAGCGAAAAAAATTCATTTATTCATACAGTGAAGTATATCAGTGTTTACAATAAAAGTATAAGACAAGTGTAATACGAATCAAAGATCAACACAATGAACGTGTGATAGTCAAAAAAGGGAGTTATGTGTGCTTATTCCTAGCACTCGTTAATTCACTTCATTCATAAATCCAACCTTCGATCTTAAAATTCAAGGTAAGCATAGATGTCGTATATACTATGCTACGAATATCTGTACCAGTAGAATATATATTACGGACATAATCATGAAAGATAATTATTAATTTTTCAAAATTATGTAGTATAACAACAAATAAAAAATTTCATACATAAAGGCAGCAAACAATTAAAAAAAATTAAAAAATCTTTTAAATAAAAAGGGTTTAAACAGTAATTATTTGATGAGATTAACTAATTTTTAAAAAAATTTTCTATATGTCTTTCACTAAAAATAAAATTTTAAAAATCAATATTTTAAAATCGTACTCCTCAAGTTATTAATAATGGTAAATTATAGAAACATTAAATTAAGATCTTGGTTACAATATAAAATTTTTTTTCGATAAGTTAAAAGCATAATTTATAATTTAAAATGTAAATAAGTTAAAGCTGAAGCTCCCACATCATCACATTCCAACGAATAGCTAGATTGGAAAATGACCCAGAAACAAATATTTATCGCTAGTTGCTGTGGACCTTGCACTCGTGTGCGCCTTATTAAACCCGGAACCACTTGGTGTAGTTCGCAATTGGCAATCGGCGCGCACGCTTAAGCTGACCGTGAAGCTAGTCAAGAGAAAGCGCGCATAACGTGGCTGGCCGCGTGATGCGCACTCCTTGTTCCAAACACGATATTATACCAAACGAACCGTAAAGAGAGAGAGAGAGAGAGAGAGAGAAAGAAAGAGAGAAAGAAAGAGAAAGAAAGAGAGTAAGAAGGAAGGAGAGAGTTTATTGGATGCTTCACTGAATTCAAACAATTTCTTAGTGGTTCGCATGTTGTATTATTTTTAAATGTTAAAAGAATTCCTTTTTTTGAACTATCAATAACTTTTGTCACTAACATAAGAAAGTTCAATATTCAAACAAAATATAGGTAAGAACAATTATTGGAAAGTAAAATTTAAGGCATAATTTTTTTGAAAGAAATTTATTTTTATTTATATTATTCTGTCGTAAAAAAATTTTACTTTTTATATAATCGAATAATATTAGTGATAAGTTTAATTTTATTTATTTGATCTCTGCAGCAAAAATTACATTTTAAGATATAAGAATATAATTTCATAAATTGTACGTATATTTTACGAAAAATTAGAAATATTAATTTGTTTTAATTTGAGAAATTTAAAAAAAAATTATATATAAAAATATAATTTAATACAAAGCAATATATATATATATCGCAGGTTATTAGATAAGAAAGAATATTTAAAAAGAACATAAAAAAGCAGTACAAGATTTTAAAATAGTGTATTATAAAAATAAGAATAATAATAATAATATTTAATAAAAATTGCAATATTATTAAGTATAAAAAATTAATTCTACAATTTATACTTTTAATTTTAAAATGAAAACTGAATATTATCAACCAATATATGTGATCAATAGATATTAATTAATCTATTCTTCGGATTTAAAAAATATTTTTTATGTTGAAACAAATTTCTTCAAATTTATTTTAAGTTTATTTAAAGTTTATTAAAGAATTTTATAGATAAAAAAATTTGAAAAATATGGATATTCGTTGATGCTTGTATTATTTTAGAATATATACTCCTTGACATATTTAAAATAATTTTTATTTTAATATACCCAATTACACATAAATTTAATAAAATTATAATTATATTTATGAGTATACATAATAGAGTAATGATTCTTTAAGTACTACGTTTTTATAAACATTTATTAAGTGTCTTTTAAATATTAATAATTTATCTTCATTAATATCTGTTTATTATATGATAAATTTGATGAAAAATGGTAGTTGTAATTAGTTATTTTTCTAGTATTGATATAATTTGAAATTAATGAATTTATATATGCATACTAATGTGTATATATATTTATATATAAACAAAATTACCAACAAGTACCACACAAGTACCAATATTCTTATGACTATGCAATAAATTACACATTAAATTATTTTTCTTATACCAGAATTTAATAATTGCATTTTAATTAATGAATTGAAACTTTTAAAGAATGAATAGTAGAATTTGTTCCAAAAAGTTTTAATTTTGATATTTTGCCTTGAAAAAAAAATTTAATTGTCTAAATATTAATTTTGTGCAAAAGTTATGTATAAAGATTTTCATTAGTTTCTCAGATTAAAAAAAATAATTTTGATTCAATAATAATAATTTCTTATGACAAATCGATTGTTATTATTACAAGTAGTCGAATTTTTACAAATAAGAAACGTACCTAATTTAAACTAGGTATTGATTAATTTATTAATTTTATAACTTGAAAATAAATTATTCAGAAATTTAAAGGAGTTAATTATTTCTTTACATAAATTTAAATATTTCGTAAACTAAAATTTAATTTTAATAAATAATCAAACGTATAATAAAAAAAATTATGGTTTTTTTATTTATATTTGATTTTATTTATTTTTATTGACAGTGAAATTGTGAAATGATTAGTAAACTAAATTACGAATAATGTAAAAAACAAAGTTTTATAGATAATCAAATATAATGAACGTAAAATCATGAATTTCAAATTAAAATCGATTCACATTGATTGGGCAGAAAAACACAACGCGATTACAAACCGTACAGAAATTTGGAAAATTCTAAACATTATATTATTAATTGATTAAATATATTATTGTTAATAACCCAATAACCCAATAAACCCAATATTCTGTTACTACTGTTTTTAATACTATTTCTAATTATATATGAACAAAAAATTGTGATTGATGAAGAAAGTTAGTACTCTATAAATTTTTAAGTTTATATATTTATATATGTATATAATTTAATTTAAATTTTGAATAATTTACCATATGGCGTAAAAATTTTAATATTGATAATTAGAACGATAATATGATGGAGTAATTTTTAAGAGATATTTTTGATATCACATTTACAGTCTTATTTTATTTATTTATTATTATTATTAGATAATTAAGATTTATAATACACATAGTTTATATACAGCTTTATTAATGTAAATTGTAAGGTAAAAATTTTACGCTATGTAGACGATAAATTTAACTAATTAAATAAAAATATTTGAATCGATATTATAAATGATACTCATTGCTAGCGGACTTTCATTTTATAAATCAATTTTTTTTATCTCAACTGATAAAGTTTTTATTTCATATAATTTCTTCTTAACTTTTTAATTCCTCTTAAAATTTCTTATGTATTTATTTTTTATTGTTATCTTTTCGTCGTCATTTTTTTAATTAATTCTATGCCATCACTGGAAATAATTTTTTCCCGTTTCTTATAATAGAATGCTTCAATGTTTCTCCAATATTTATAATTAAAAATTATTTATTTATTAATAACAAAAGAAATACTATTTAAAATACTATGCGAAATGAGATGTAAACAAATTTTTTACGAAAAAGAAAAAAAAGAAAAATTGAGTTTCTAATTCAATTTTAAGTATTACTAATGTTTATTTTAATAAATACATAATACTTCATTGCACTTGAACATATATGAAAATTTTAATTCAATTAATAGATTTTTTTTACAGTAAAATTTACAAATATATATTTTTATGTTATTATTAAGTAATTTAAAATGTAATTTAATGTATTAAACACTAAATCTAATTTTTGTATCATACCTAATCTTTAATGGATGAAATTAATACTAAGATACGTTGTAACATGTTATTTAACATATTATAAAATATACTGAATTTATAGAAAATATTCATAAGGTGTATGATCGTAGCATTAAATTTAATAGTAATACATGTATTCATCACTTAAATAATTTTTTAATGTATTGCGCTTTTAAAAAAAATATATTTTTAAAAATAAAGATTTTACTTTTTCATCGATTTAAAAATTGATCTATTTTGTATCAAATTTAATATTTTAATTTTTAATTTTTATTTATTAATTAGTCTACAATTTTGCATAAATTTGAGAAATTTGTCTATTTGATCTATATACAAAAACCTTGATATTTTCTTCTTAGTTAAATGTTGATAGTGAATAACTGTAGAAATTATTATAGAAATAATGAAGTTTTTTTTTTAAATCGATTTATTAATAGTTTTTTATTTATTTAATATAGAATTTAATAATAATATTTATTTTAATAATGTTTGATTAACTATTTAAAAGCGTATAAAAATAATAATATAAACTTTAGATAGTTTTTGTAAACTATTATTAATTATCACTCTACATGTAACATATATAACTTATTTGGAATTAATATAAATAATGAACGTGAATAGTTTTTACTGTTACTAAGAATTCAATTTTCTATTGTCAAAATTTTACTAAAATAACTGGAAACGTTATTTATTAAACATTTTAAGCTCGTTAATATTATTATATGTTGTATTTAATTAAAAAATTTTTTAAATTAAATAGAGAACATTAGTTTAATAAAAATTCATGATCAAGTTTCTAGTAAAATGATGAAATTAAATTTTTTCAAATTTTTTTATTCTAATATTTACGTTTCTTTAAAGAAAAAAAAAACATTTAAATTTTCAGGTTTATTTTTTGCACAACCTACAATTATATAGCTTATTTACCGAATGACTAGACTTAAAATGAATTTGTAAAAATATTTATGTCATAATTATTTATATCAATAACTTTTTTTAAGCATAGTGAAATTTTTAAATAAATAAAAAACGCTAAAACTATTATTTATTAAGGATTGAAATTTTTATATAAATTTATTTACCTAATTAAACCCAGTTATATTTTATTTTAAAGATTATTATTATATTAACTTTATTCAATTTGTAGAATTTTGATATGTAAATAATAAAACCGCTTATAAAGCGAAAATGCAATAACAAATATTTATTACAGATCGAAGTATATAAAATAAGGATATTTAAACGCATTGAAAAATTATGTATGAAATATTTGCATAAAAATATATATACGGAAATAAAAAGGTTTTTGTAATGAATAAAAAAATATTAATATTGTATTTCTTTAAAACGTTTAATTTGCGAACTATTTATATATATTATATTATATATATATTATCACAATTCAAATAAAAACAAGATTAATATATTAAAATACTTAAAAAATTTTATTATAAAATAAAAAAAGTTTTCAATAAATTATTATATTGAACTTAATTATATATGAATAGAAAGTGAGTATTTAGTACAAGTAAACCATTGATGCGTCATACATAACATCCCATTAAAATAGTAGAATCTCTTTCTCTTTCTTTCTTTCTTGCTTTCTCTCAAATCTTTCTTCTTTTCTTTTCACGTTCATTCACATATCTATTTTAACGTACATACATGTACATGCGTGTGCATTATGTGTTTATGAGTACAAGATACGTGTGCGTTATTCATATACATAACGGGATTTCCAGTTATGTCTGGCGATACATGTATGAAAATGTAACTCAAAGATTGGTATGCAGTACATTCTGAAATACTTTTTTCTTCATTACCTATCTTTTTTTTATAAAAAAGAATACCGTAAAGTTTGAAGAAAATTCTAAATATATATGAAATCTATACAGTAAAAGTATATTAAAAATTATTTCTCAATAATATCATATATTGCCATTTGTAGAAATTTCCTTTAATATAGAAAATATTTCAATATTTTAAGGATATTATATATGTATATATTAATTATTTTATTAATTATTTTATATTTTTATATATAAAATAATTGAAATTTATATAATATATTAAAATTTGTAAGGTTTAAAACTTGTACATTATTTCAAAATTTGCATACTTATATATCGAAGATTATTTAGAATAGTATTAACTTAAATATATTAATATATTTTTTTAAACTAATAAATAATAAAATTATTTAACATTATTTGAAATCATAATTTTTTATATATTTAATTTAGATAATTACGTTAAAATACTTTATACAATTCTTTCTTATTTTACTTTTTTTTATAACTTTTTAATTTTTTTAATTAATTAAGAATTTTAATTTCAAATATTTCAGGAATTACAAAAAATACTTATAACTATAAATTTTTTGGACATTTTATAATATTGTATTAATTAACAAGCATAATGAATTGTTAATTATTATTTATTATTTAAATTATTTAAATTAGATTGAGCAAATTGATATTAAGAGAACTGATTAATTTAAAAGAATTGTAATAAACATCATGTAATACATTTTTAATACAGTTTTAGATGCAAAATTATGTCATAAATTTAGGTCTTTCTTTTGCATGTATGTTGTTAATATTAGTACGATAAAGAAGGTTCTATGAAATATTAGTTTATAAATTAATACTCATTATTTGTGAAATTTTATTTATTCGTAATTATATAATATTAAATTTTAATTTTATAATTTTTATTTTTAAATTACCTTCATAATGTAGACTAAATTTTATTTGAATATTTTTTAAATAAATTCGAAAAATACAAAAATGTTTCTTCTTAAATTATTTTATTGTTTAAATAATGTTAAAAAATAGTTTGGAAAATAAACTTAATTCAGTAAAGGAATTTGTATGCAATATAATATGTTAATTTATAATTAAAAGATAGTTAATTACAAATTAACGAAATTACTTCTTAAAAGAATTAACTTGTGAATCTATTTAAATATAATTTATTTAGTTTTTAGTTTTATTTTTTTTTATATTATATCATTTTCCAATACGATCTTTGAACTAAAATAATTTTGTATATGCAATAATTAATATAAAATAATAATAATTATAATAATTATAATAATTTAATAACTAAAATAATATAAAATGTTAGAAAGTTAATTAAAAATTAAAAAATTAGATTACGAACATTGAACATAGCATAAAATTTATTCATATCGAATTCGTAATGAAAATCCACGTTATTATATTTTGATGAAGTTTTGTACGTAAATGTATTATGCATTGACCCTTTTTAAATTACAGCTTACAATTTAATATTATTGTGCACTTTATTTCTTAGAAATCTATTGCTAAACAACATTTATTAATTTTTAATTATTCTACAAATAATTTATTAAAGAATTTCTTATATTTAGAGATTATATATAATGAAAAAATGATCATAAAAGATATCAATAAGATAATTATTAGAAGCTAAAATACTTTCATGAATTCAAACAGAATAACGCTCGTTTTTTTTTTAATTTGATTTTTACAGATGATCCACGGAAATTTTATCTGTCTACTAGTCATGTTCTTGCTGATGATGTCGGCTTTATCTATATCACATATGTCACAATATAAAGGTAAATTAATTCTATACGATTAGATATTTTTATAAAATAATATAAAAATTTTATTTACTTCGTGTGCACACAATACTAAAAAAATAGTTATATTCAATGTACTTAATACTTTAAATTTACCGTGGCAAGAGTAAAATTATGTGAAAATCGAAAAAATACAAATATTTACGTAAAAAATGTTTTTTAGATTACATTTAGTTCAATAATTTTTAATCAAATATGTTGACTTTTTATTTGATCAATAAATCATATTTTAAATAAAATATGCAATACAATAGTATTATTTCAATTTTAATTATATTCAATCGAGTATCGAAACATTAAATAATCGTAAAAAATTATTTATCCATGCAAATGTATTAGTTTTTATAACTAATTTAACATTTTTTAAAACAGAAAATATTTAAAAGTTTTAAGTTTGTTTTATCATATACATATATGTTGTGCATAATGTAAGTATTTTTGTATAAAGATGACGAATTTTTCCGTATATAATATAACTTAGACTAATATAACAAACGCCGACCAGCATACATAATGAGAACCAGAGAAGGACACGAGTAAGATTTAGCTAGTTACCTAGTTCGAATGCTGCTTGTACATAAAATCCTTGTTAGATAAGCTTTCATTAACCTTTTTTAATGTCTTATAATATATATATATATATATATAAATTAACTAATGTTATTTAAATAAAGAATAATAAATTACATAACGTAAATAAAAAATTAATTTTTAATACCTGCATATTTATTCGTTATTTATACATACGCATATTTATACATATTTATATTGAAAAATTTCACGTATGATTTTATAAATTAAGTTGTCGCGTAATTATAAATTTCGATAATTTATAATTATTTCCAATTTTATAATATACTATAACTGTAGTTTATTTTATTTGAAAGAAGATTTGCTTATAAGGATACTTTAATAAATCGATAATAAGTATAAATTTAAGGAAAATCATTTTATATTCTCCTTAAAAAAACTAAATATTTTTTCGTATTTTGTAACAGAAAATTTTCTAAAAACTTAATTTTGATATAATTTTTTTTATTGTGTTTCTGAAAACATCGTTCTTTAATTTATTATTTATGAACAAAAATATTGATGTTTAATGTCATTAAAAGTACTACTTTAACCCTATATAGAGTAATCAAAAGATTTTAATAACATAATTTTTACAAAGTTATGGTATCAAGAAGAAAACTGTGGTTACTATTTAAAAAGTTATTAGACAACGACTATAAAATAAATTTTTCCATTAAAAGAAAACTATTTAAATTATATAATGATTTACAATTCGTAATATTACATTTTGTAATTCAGATAAATATTAGAAAAGTTATTGTTCTTAAAAAATGGCTCGATTAAAAAATTATGAATATAAATATGAATATTAAGAATATAAATGTAATAATTGTAAATATAAATATTGGTAATAAATAATAAATAATTATAATATTAAAGGTTACGAAAGTTACTTTTTAATTTATATGCTTAGGCCTTTGATATATAATATAATCTTAGATTGTTGCAGGCTAACTGTGACATGGTTAGGAATAGATAGGGTGAAGCTCGGTAAGTAAAAGAGATGAAAGAGAGCGACACCTTGCAAAAGGCCGAGTATTGACGCGCGCGTGCGACAATAAAATATAGTTTGATTTCATCGTTGGAAGTCTATACAAGTTTTATTAACTTAACGCTCAACTTCCCGAACTCATGCCAATATTTTGAGCAATCTTTGCAGACCGACCATAGAAGACTCTTATCCAGAAGTGGGAGATGAGGTTTCAAAAATAACATCTTAGGACCTAAATAAGCAACGATTTGTAAGTGTTCGCTCTCTTTTGAAATCTCTCTCTTTCAGCTTCACCGACTCTCGCTTTTTCAACAAATTAGCTCACAGCTCCTGAAAAAGCACGTTAAAACAGTATTTATTTGATATATTTTCTCAATAAATTCTTACGTATGCTTATAATAAATTTTCACCATATTAATTTTTGTACATTCTCTCTTATGGTTATGCTTTCTTTCAAACACTATATTTTGAATAAAAATAAATTCAGCTTTTATTGAGTTAACAGTACATTTTTATACGTTATAGATCTTATTAAATAAAACTTGTTTGAATTTATAATATTAACTTATGCATTTAAGATAATCTATCGTACTCTAGAATCTTGATTATAGAAGTATAAGATACCCGCGTGTTTTTACAAAAATAGTAGATAATTATTTCCATTAGTATAATGTATTTATTGATATCCAACTATCTGAAACAAGAAAAGAAATATAAATATTTTAAAATAAAAAATATGAATTATATATTTGAAAAATCTATTTTCCAAAAATTAAATTTAAATATAAATCTAAAATGAAAAAACAAATAAAATTTTTTTATACAAAATTGAATTGTACTAAGTACAAAGAATACATAACAGAAGAGTTCCCAATAGCAAAAATTTTAATCAAACTAAGAACTTACAAATAATTTCCATATCAGGAAAAAACGGTGATACCGAAATTTTAAACATTTAATTCATATGTAAAAAAATTACCATGTAGTTAACATACATGATCTTGAGATCCAAAATACAAAAGAATTTTATTAAAATAAATAAGTAACTAGTTTATTAGCAAAACCTAAAATTGTACTGAATAAGTATAATTAACAAAAAAATTAAACTATTTTAATATCATAACAATATAAAATACAAAATCTGTAATTTAAAAACTATATAAAACCATAAATTACAATCCTATAATAAATCTCGCAATTGTATTTATAATTTATTTACTCATAATAATATAAACTTTATCGATCTTACATTTACTTTTATATTTATTTAATACTATTTAATAAAATTTAATAAAATATATTTAATGAATTCCTATTCATTTTTAGATCATATCGTCAATTTAATAAATAAATGTCTATTAAAATATTATTAAGTAGCTCAATAAGTGAATCGTTTTAATTTTCTAATTATAAATAAATAACTATCATTGTTTAAATTCTTATAGGTAGAAAGCTCTTTGGAGGATATAGGATAGCCCCCAAAATTTGTCGCCCAACAAATCCAACGTATATGAAGTCAGACACGCCGGCAATATGTATGTTTAATCATGAATGTAGTCAACGCAAAGGCGAAGTTGTAGGTGCTTGTATGGATGGATTCCTTTTTGGTGCATGCTGCCAGCTCCCTATTAAACAATTTACAGAAAACTTTGAGAAGGTATCTATTTCCGAGGAACCGACCATTAATATTCATGAAATCGATCACGTACCCGATGTTCCTATACTTCTGAACTCCAATGGTATCCCCGTTGGTAACATGAATATTGACTCTACAACAAAAAGTAATTTAATTTTTTTGAAATCATCTACTTTAAGTACTAAAGATAACTTTGAAAATGCAGAAAAACCGCAAATATTTGACATAAGTAATCTAGAGAAGGATTTCTCAACACTTTTAGGACACGAACAAGTTTTAGATGATCTGAAACTACCATCTTTGATTACTCAACCAGATACTGATAATGATATTTCACAGCAACATAATGCTTTAGATGATAGTCCAGTGACAACACTATTAAGACCTGATCAGATTTTTCAAGTAGTCGATCCCGTAGATCAATTGCCAGCTCTTTTTTCTCATGGATTGAATCATAGTAATGATGCAGGAGCAGAAACAATCTTACTAAATAAGAATGGCACCACTCTTAATGAGTCGCATAATCCTGATGAACATTTTAAGCCTTCTAATATTAAAAGTGTAATCATTTCAAATAGTGCACTAAAATTAGAAACCCAACCTACTTATGTAAATGATAATTCTACAATTTTGTCATCTACTCAAAAAATGGAAACAACAGAAAAAACAATTAGTAACAAAAGAGCTACGATTAAAGTAAAACTAGGAACAGAAAATAATAATATTGAACAGAAAAGTTCTATTACTGCACAATCTAATTATGTAAATAGCGAGCAAATAACTTCACAGAGTAAGAAAGTCACATTACCTATGTCATTCAATAAAAAATCAACATACACAGAGATAAAGTTATCTTCAGCGCAACATGAAGCAACAACTCCCATGATTTTAACTACGCGAAACGGGGATAATTTAATTCGCGTTCCCACCATCGCTTATGAAGGTCAATCTGGTAATAAAAAGAATGATGAATTGGATAAAGAAGAGATTGCTATTAATCACATTATTTCAATATTAAATAATACTAACGATGCGAAAATTTCAACCCAAGGTAAGTTAAAGTTATTTTCATTTTATTTTAAATAATTTTATTTAAAGTGAGCTAGTAAGAAATATCTTTTAAGATGAAAAATTTCGTAGTAAATTTAAAATATATATTTGTATTTGTGATTTTTTTTATATATTTCATTTTTCTATTTTGTTTAATATTTTCAGATAATTATTAATTTAAAATAATCTATCAGAATTAAAAAATACATATCAATCTTTTAAAACTTAAAGTGATAAAATATATTTGTCAAAAATAATCTAAATTAATTAAAATTCTGTAAAGTAATGTCAATATTTAAGTAAAAATCAAACGATGTATAATAAGAAATACTCTAAATCAGATATTATAAAGTTGTTATTAATAAACATATGATTAGCATTAGTTAATAGTTGTAAACAGACTTTTGAGAGAAATTAAAAAAATAATACTCTTTAGTCGAAAATAATACGTTATATGAGCCATAATTTTTACTAACGAAATAAAAAAATAATCACCAATTTCTTTATCGATTCATAGTTATATATTATAATATTGTACGTCTCAGATATTTAAATAAGTTATAGATGTCTATATATATATATATGTGTGTTGAAGTTTAAATTAACTTCGTCAACTTACATAGTTTATCAAATTGTAGTTTAATATTAAAACTATAAAAAATATATAAATTTTTTTTTATTAGTCTATATATTATTAAATACTAACTAAAAATGATAATTGCAATTACATTTCTAGATTATTTTTCTTATGGTCATATTTATTCTACTATATCAAACATAAATACAATGTAAATTGTAAATTAAATAAATAACACAATTTTCCATAAATAATTTAAATATTATTTGAATGAATTTCTAAATTTCATTACCTGCACTTAATTAATAATAATTTCGATTCGTAGTAAAAAAATTATTAAAATTGAAATTTATAATTAATTAATTATGATTCAATTATTGTTATTATTATAATAAATTTAACAAATTTATTACTATTAAAAAATCAGATGAATTTATATAATTCATGTCTTAGCAATCGTAGTTAACGATGATTGATTAACATAAACGTTAGAAATTAAAAGACAAAATTTTAATGAAAATCTCATATTTATTATTATTGTATTTTATAATATAATTTTTTTAAATCATTGTCAAATTATATGAATAGAAGAGAACAAATAATTTTAATAGAACTTTTAAAAAAATATATTTTTCAAAACTGTTACCTTTTGCTACTACTTGTTATTATTATAAATACATACTCATAATGAAACCTAGGTATGATTTTAATGAAATATTAAAATTTGAAGTATGAACAAATACTCAAATTATTTTAAATTAAAAATTATATGTAATTTATTAATAGAATATTTTTAATTTTTTAATATTATTTTCTGCAGTTACAAATGGTCCAACAACCTATAAATGGATAAGTACGGATGGATTATCAAAACCAACACTTTTAAAAATTATAACAGCGCATCCTTTATCAAGTGCAACAGATTCTTTACCACAACCCAACTTCAATGCAGCTTCATCGCCTAATTTTTATCACTATAATTCAGCAGTAACGGTTCCATCAAGATTAACTAACTCGTATTATACATCTTCACATTTAGTAAATTCTTTATCGACCCAATCAGATAATTATCAAAATGTTGGTAGTAGTAGCTATACATATTCGACAAGACCAACAACGAATCCACCAGCTCCTACTGTTATTGTACTGGGTCCATTAGGTACAGAGTATACGACTATTCCTACGTTAAGTACTCTAACTCATGTTAGCGAAAATAACCAAAAATTTACCAATGCCTATACAAAACTATCTACGAATACTGTGAAACCGTCATTAATGACAAAAAAACCTAGTATCGCTACTACTCTAACCCATAACATCAGTGCTGTTATTTCAGGTAATAAGCAGGTGCTTTCAGTTAGTTATATTAGCGTTAACCTCAAAGATGGAATAACTTCAAAACCTACAGTATTTCAAGATTCTGAAACAAACTTTGAAAACGAATCTAATGTAAAATTAGTTACAAAGAAACCATCAACGGTATATAGCACCCTGACATCGTGGTCGGAAAAACCTAGTTTCCATTTGAAACCATCAACGCCTAATTTCCATTATATTCATAATGATAAGATTTTGGATAAAGTAACAAAACCTACATTTTCAAGTAGTAATTCAAACTGTGATGAGGAAACTACAGCATCGGATGATGTTAATAATTTTCCACCAGTTAGACATCCTGAACTTGATTCAACAGTTACCCATTTTCAAGATAAGCCTACCCTTGTCGAACCTGGTGAAGTAATAACTGAAGACGAAATTCCCACTCCAGGATTCGTAGAAGATATTGAACTTAATAATAAAGTTGATGTTTTTGTTAACAAAATTGTTGAATCTCTCCAAGGTAACTTTCAAAATTTGAAAGACGTAGTTTATAATCCTAAAAACGTCACAATTGTAACAGCGGAAAATTTTGGTACCAAAAGACCAATATCTTCATTAACTACCAAAAGACCTACTACAAAGCCGACACTTAAAGGAACAAGGAAACCGTCAGTTACTCGTACTACTACAACGCAAAAGACTACTATAATAAAGTTAAAACCAACTTCAATTACTACACGAAAACCTTCAACAACAAAACGTACTAAGCCAATAAAGAAAATCACCACCCTATCATTCAGCTCAGAATCTTCATTGCTTGATATAGAAACTACAACACTAGTTAGACCAATAGAGACTTCGACAAGTATTCCAGAGATTACGCCAAATGCTGACTTTCGATCGAGTAAGTAATTATAACGTATATTAGGAGAATATTTTTCCTTCATGGGTATAATTTCGCTGGTTTTTTAAAAAGTATGTCAAAAATAATAATTTAAAAAAATGTATTTTCTTAAATACATTTTTACTTTAGCTATTTTATAATCTAAATAATAAAAAATAACTTTAGATATATGTTTTTTAATTTATTCACTAATAGATTTAGATAAAAAATTTTTTTTATTTAAGTACTTATTTAAATATAAAATATTGAGTTTTACAATGTTATACCGGTTCTCAAGCTATGAGTTCTATAAATATTGACATTCAGAAGTATTTTTATTCATAAAAGTCGACACACGTTACCAAAATATATGTATACTGCAATGGTTTTATCTAGTTAATAGTTTCTAAGAATGGTTAAAATTTTAGCGCTTATAATTATTTTATTATACTTCATTCATATTTATCCATACAGATGTATACTATTCAATTACGCTTTTAGTTTTTTCTGTTATCTCAGAAAACAAATTACTCTTGTAAGTGACTCACTGCAAGTTATACATTATTTTTATTCTGCTCTGAGTCGAATAACAATATCTCTAAAGTTTATTTTCTTGCTTCTGGATAGATTTATTTGAATGAAAATGATTATATAAGCGATTTTAATTATTAGTTGTTTTAAGTTTTGCTTGTAAATATACTTTCATGAAATTAGTTCCTGGTAAATTTTTATAATTGATGAATTAAAAAACTGTATCGTTTGAAAATTTATTTCAATCTTATGGTACCTACACCAAAAAAATCAGAATATTTTTATATAGATAATCTATGATATTTTATAAAGTGTTTATAATTTCGCCAATAAATTTACAAACCGTTTTATATTTCAATGCTTCTATAGTTCTTTTACTTTTCGTGATAGCATATCCATTACTTTTTTACATATTCTATGCAATCTTTCTTCGTATGATTAAATATTTTTATTATTTATGATTAAATATTTTTTAATTAATATCTAAAATTTTTTAAAAAACGTTCGTTTTTTATATCTTTAACGTCGATATATGTAGAATTCTTCATATCTTAATTATCTCTATCACCATAAAAAGTTTTTAATGTGAGATATTTGATCTAATATATAATAAATAATTAATAAATTTTGCATAAATATTAATGTAAAAAAAATTATTCGATTTTTTTGACCATCCTAAAATGTCATGTTAAACTTTTAACCGATTCAAATTAAAAATTTAATCTACTTCCTATTACGTTTTTATTGTATTAATTTATATGCATAAGACTCATTTCACAATTCATTATAAAAATTTACCAAAAAGATTTAATGATAAATAATTAAATAATTATAAATTAATTAAAAACATATAGTAAATTAAAACATGTATCGTATGTCAGCAAATTATAAATAAAATCTTCTATAAAATATTTAGTTAAAAACAAGAATATAGTGCAATAATGCTGCAATATAAAATTATTTTTAATTTTAATGACATATACACAGTTTTAATATTTGTAAATAATGATCAAAAAAATTAATGGATTAATTAATTCGGTTTTATATTAATATTAGTAAAGTTATATTTATTGGATTTTTATTATAATAAAAAGTCTGCTCTAATAAAATAAATCATAGAAAAATGAATAGGAATATTTTATTGGAATATATTATTGCTTACTAGAAATATTATATTCGGTTAAATATACATTTTAATTATAAATAGTTAAATTATAATAGTAATCATAACAAAATTTTTTAATAAAATTTACTTTTAGTATGTTAATCGACTCGAAATCATGAAAATCATTCGAATATTTTATTTCTTCTTAAATGTTCAAATTTATATTTAAATTTTTTATTACTAAAGTTATGTTGCCGCTAATTATTTGTTTAAACATATGTGAAGTATAAAAATTTATTTACTTTGCAATGCAAAAAAATTGTTACAGTCACTAAAAAATTGATATTTCTAACTTTTTTTTAAATCTAAGGATTAAACGTTAATCTGCACGATTAGATATATCATTAGATAAATTTTGATCAAAACAAGAATCGAGAATATAAAATTCTAAGATTTAAATTAAGTTTATTATTTATTTATCTTTTAAAGAGAGTATTACTTGTAATTGAATTAGTTACAAACTCTCATAAATTGTAAATTATAATAGAATAATTTTGACTTGAATAACAGTACTATACAAATACCTGATGAGTCTGTACAACTAAATTTCATAAATATAATAACGTAGTATATAACATAAGGTGTAGCAGAAACACAAAGAATTTGCTCAGTTTTTTAATAATTTTACTGGAATTCTACGATTTTTATTTTTTCATTATCTACTGAATTAATCTTTTTTTACTTCACGAGTTTAAACTTAGTGTTACATTATTTGCATAGTCATGCTTTACCGCATTATTACATGTTTTGTACCTGCACTCAACTGTATATGGTATATAATGAGCATTAAATCACTGTCGGCCACTTTTATACATGATTCGTATATGTTCTGTTTTTATGTCAAAATATAAAATTAAACAATTTTTTTATTTTATAAGATGCCCAGAATAATTATTTGTCTTTAATAATCTTTCCTATAAGAAAATTATAATAATAATTTTAAAAATTTATAATAAGAATAAGTATAATTTAGTTGAATCCAAAAATAATAAAAAGTTATATATTTATATAAGAATTAAAATTTCTTATTTCTATATCGATAAATTTTATCATCAAAATTTATATTCTAATAAATAGTGTAATATTAATTGAAGAGTACTATATTTAATAATGATCTTTTCAACTTCATAAATTATTAAAGCGAATAAAAAGTTATTGAAGCTAATAATTAATTATAAATTATTCGTAACAATTGTTGTTAATATTATTATTATTATTATCATTATTACTATTAAAATAGTTAACTTTAGAAAAATTTTATAAAATTTTAAAAAGACTGAATTTTTTATCTCGTTATGAAAATAAAATAAAATTTATTTTTAGTTCAATAAAACTCAATAGAATTTTTTTCGATTCATACATTAGAGGTTATGTTGAAAATGTTAAGCAAAATATTAAATTTGTTCTTGAAATCTTCCTACAAATTGTGAAAATTTTATTATTTTCTATTTGTATTCGTGTTATGTGTTATCGTTTGAATATTAATACCTTAGGTATAATATATAAGTGTTAAGGTTTTTAAGTGTAAATTTTTTATTAACTGAATATTTTCAATTTAAAAAAATGTAAAATAATTTTATACTGTTATGTGATTGAATGATAATATAAGTTGAATGATAATATAAGAATGACTGTTTACTGATTAATAATATAAGTTCAAGAAATTCTAAATGGTGCAAAATATTAGATAGAATTAATAACATTAAAAGAGTAGAATTTTTGTATTCATAGGATATAAAGTTTATAAATATACATATTAATATGTGAACATTTGTAAAAAATAATTATAATAATTTCAAACAATATTTATTATTTACAATTTTTAAAAGAGGAAAATTTTTTTATTCTGAAAGAAATACCAAAAAACACTCGCTTAAATCATTATATTGAAAATTGTTATAAGAAATATGATTGGCTTTAATTATAATTTAGATACTTGTTTAAAAAATGAAGCTTATTTCTTTCTATAAAATTATTTAGTATGCGGTATCAGACCGTTGATCAAAATGGGCAGAATAGTTGGCGGCAAAGGAGCAACATTTGGTGAATGGCCATGGCAGGTTCTCGTTCGCGAAGCAACTTGGCTTGGATTATTTACAAAAAATAAATGTGGAGGTGTTCTTATAACCGATAAATATGTTATTACTGCAGCCCATTGTCAACCAGGGTAAGTTTTGTATTAAAAATTTAAGTGAAAATAATAAAAATCTATATATTTGATGAAAAAAATTGATATTTTGAGTGATAAAATTATTTAATAATATTAGCAACTTAATAATGCATGAAAAATACACTGCTTAAGTAGTTCTGCATAATATTTTATTTTTAACACATCATTTTGTTTACAAAGATTTATATGAAGGTTATTATATTCATGTGCACCTATCTACATTAAATTTTTTATAAGAAAATTATATAAAAATCTTCAAAAAATTTTTGATCCACTATCGGATAAAAATATTTAAAAAATATTTATAATAATCCATAATAAATCATTTAACAATATTTCTTAACTAATACTGATGTAATATAAATTTAAAAAATAAAATTTTTTTATAACCGTTTAATATTTAATAATGTCAGATTTCTAGGCCTACTAAAAAAATAATGTGTAACTATTTTACGGAAATCTATTGTTAGCCGATTATATTTAAAAAAAAAACAAAAATAAATACAGCATATATAAATCTATGATTATGATACTTATGAATTATACTTAAAGTTTATATTTTTAAAATTAATATATTTACAATAAAACAGTATACAATAATTATATACCTACACATATCTGTATTAAGCAATACGATTGATTATGTATGTATAATATAATATTCGATAATAAAGGATTAGTTATATTTTAATAATTAAAAATTGATTGCATAATTGTATATAAAATAAATATAGATTTTTAGCCTCGTTGGTCGCAGTATTTGGTGAATTTGATATATCTGGTGAACTAGAATCTCGTCGCAGCGTAACTAGAAATGTTCGGCGAGTCATTGTAAATAGAGCCTATGATCCAGCTACTTTTGAAAACGATTTAGCGTTGCTCGAGCTTGAGACACCTATACAATTCGACGCACATATTGTGCCAATTTGCATGCCTGATGACAACACCGATTACGTTAACAGAATGGCTACAGTTACCGGATGGGGTCGTCTGAAATACAGTATGTAAATCATTATCTTGTACCCTTATTTAAGATTGATCATTCAATTATAATACATATTTTATAATACATGCACAATTTTTACTTATAAACTGATTATACTTTAACATTATAATTAATGTATGTAAAATATTTATTGAGAGATATAACACATATTTTCAATAATACGCCATAAATGAATTTCATTAATTAGATTAACAAAATATTTTTATTTTTTTTGTTTTAATGAAGTCTTATAAATTTTTTAAAATTTTAATTATTTAAATTTTAAAATTAGAAGTAATTAATATGAATTAGTATCATAATAGAATTAAAATATATTTTTCAATTAATATGCTAAGATCTATAAAATTTATAAGTATGATTAAAACTGAATTCTAATAATACTGAATGCAATAAAAATATAATCTATTGATTGAAGACAATTAATTAATTAAGTTACTTATATATTAATTTCAATTATACGATTAAATTTGAATTATTTTCAAAAATTAAATACAGCAAAAAATATTCTATATATATATATATATATATATATATACATTTAGTACATATATTTTAATCATTACTTGTGTTATAATAAATTTTACAGCATTTATGAACTATGCTTTTTATTTATTCTTTTATTTTAAAAATGTATTTTTCTTAAATAATTTAACTTATTGTAAATTAGTTATTTTTTCTATTCAGTACTTGTACTATATAATACGATACACTATTATTCTAGAAAATAATATAATACCTTAAATGTTATTTTGATCTAAAAAATGCCAAAAATGATGGTTTTTTTGTAAGCTCACTATTTCTTTAATTGTAATTGGTATTATTTTAACATATTTGGTTTTCAATTTATTAGATAGTTTTTAAATTTAAAAACATACTTTAAAATAAGTTATTCTAAGATTGCTATAGGCGTATAGTATACTATAAGAATGTTTTTATTATATAATTTTGAAAATATTCAATATTTAAAAAGTATAATATATTTATGATTGAATCAATAATCGTATATTCGTAATATTCAGATTATGTATTATATATCTATATATATTAAATATGTGTATAATAATAATGAATATATTTTATTAATGAAGGTTATAAATATTTTTCACATCGTACATTTTACGATTAATGATTAATAAAAATTTAGTTCTACATTTACAAAGAATTAAATAATTTGTGATACGGTTTTTTCCTTTCTAATTTCTCCATTAAACACAAGATTACCATCTGTTTCATCCCTATGGATTTTATTTTTGTAAACATACAACAGTCTCATAATGCATGCACTTTCTGATTAGCTAACACTATACACAGTTTGCTCTAGTTAATGCTAGTGGCTTCAATTAGTTGCGAATCCGTGGAAGCAGTGGTATCCGTTAACTAAAAACAAATTTATCGAAAAAGGTGTTAATATTAAGACAAACCAAACGTAAACAGATTAAAATAAATTTAAACAATGATTTTTTTATTTAAAAATAAATCTTTTGCTTTATAATATTTCGTGCACTTTACAGATTTTGCATGTTTTATAAAATTTACCCACTTAATATTTGTCTTTTAATACAGATTGTGAGATTTTAACTATTAGAATTAATGCTTGCAGTTACAATAAAACAAATACCGATAAAAGTTTTAAAAAAATGTGAATCGATATATAGCGAAAATTCCTACATTGTTAAATATTAAGAATTTAATAATTAATTATTTATTAAATTAAAGATAATCTAGGAAAAACTATTGGTCAGCTGTTTTCATATTGGCTCTTCTCACCCTTTTATCCTAGAATATCCGTTCATGTTTCGTCCAGGTATACCCTGCTCGAATATTTTTTTTTATCTTATTACTTACGAATTTAGCATTCAATTTTTATTTTCTAAGTGTTCATTGTCGAATTTAGCCAAAATTAATTTAACCGACTTTAGTGCCTTTTACCCATCCTTTTTTCTCGCCGCAAGTCTTCTCAACCGTCTTATGCCAGAGGTCAATGAAACGTCTCGAGAAAATAACGGAGCTGTCGAAACTCGTTATAACTTTCATTTATTAATAAAATAACAGAACTTTTATATAATAAAATTATTTTTTTAACATCTCATATTAAGTATTATCTAGTACATTAAATTTATTTTTAGCCATATGCTATATTTTTTTAATATAAATTTTTATAATTTATTTCACAAGAAATATTATTCTTGATATTTTTATTTTAAATTAATTCGAAGCATTAAGGAGATTTTTTATTATCATATAAAATAATAAATCAATAAATTAATTTAATTTAATAAACATTATTTAATTGAAATAAAAAATGTTGTTTAAAGAAAAATTAAATTTTCTTTAAAATATAAAAACCGAAAAATGATTTACTAAATATTTATAAAATAAGTGAAGAAATATATTTTTAACTAGTATGTATGTGTTGAAAATGCTATTGCTAAAAGTATAAATAGTAGACAATTTCAAGGTAAGAAAAAAAAAATTTCTTTTATTTATACTTTAAATTAGAAATTATTTTACTTACATTATTTAATATATGATATAATATTCAAGTAAAATTAAATGTACAAAAAACATTTTAAACTTGGTATAATTGTAAAATTTATGATTTATGAAAAAAGAGTTGCCTATATTTTTTAATTGATATTAAAGAATAAAATTTCCCTGTGTGAAATAGATAGAAAATTTTAGAGGCTAAATTTTATTAAAATAATAGATAAAAATTTTTAAAACTAATTATGTTGTCAAATATAGATTCTTCCTTTGAATCAATATTATAGATTATGAATGCTCATTGTATTATAGAAAACTTGTTTGAAATAGCTAAATTTTATATGATTACTATTTTAATGACAAACAGTTAAATTTTAATTAAAGTTCAGTAGATATATCTATTAAAAAACTTATTTTTCAGTTAATATAAAGTATAAAATAAGTCGACCATTGAAGTTGATATATTTTATATTTCTAACTTAATTTTTCGAAAGATTAATTTAAATAGTTTTTCACAAAAGAAAAAGAACAAAATAAAAAAATTCTTGAAAAAAATGTATATAAAATAATTTGATAAAAATATATACAAAAAATTTTAATATAGAATAATCAAGAATATAGTTAAAAAAAATTTGAACTTTTTATAGTTTTTCATAATTATTTATAAAATATATATCAGTTTAAAAAATAAAAAATCAATTGAAAATATGACATAAACGAAATAAGTTATAATTGAATAACCTACTTAAAATAAATGAAAAATTATTCAGAGTAATTTTCTTCTATTAAAATATTGAATTTAAAACTTTTTGACCTTAAAAATATCAGCAAAAACTATAACTACTAATAGTACTATTAGATATTAAAATAATCATAGTATTTTAATAAGAAACAAATTTAATTTAATTACCAAATAAAAATTTTTAGTAACAAACAAATCAAAACATTTTAAAATTATTTATTAAAAATTTAACTATTCTTAATTTTTATTAATGAATGCTTATAAATGGATGTATGAATTTCTATAAGTATATGCAATATACTTTTTGTATATAAATATGTATTATCGCAAAACGAAATTTTTTTTAATTTTCAAAAATATACTTGAAAATTAAAAAAAAAATAATCGTAAAATAAAGTGTAAATATTTTATCTCGGAAAAAAAATTATTTTATTAATATTATTTTTTTATTATTTTCTAAATTTAGTCAAATCTTATTTTCAATTTTGCAACATAGGTAATTTTTATTATTTTTAATTAAGTTAGTTTAACATATTTATTATTTAATTTTATTCATAAATATTGAAGGAAAAAATTTAAACATATAACTTTGTAATAAATGAACACAGATAAATCATTAGTATAAAATGAATATAAATTAAATAAAAACCAATTTGAAAATATTAAATTTCATAAAATTTTATAATTTATTTAAAAATTTATGCATGCTAAAAGGAATTGTAATAAAATATTCGTGAATTTATGAACTATTATTAAATTCTTATAGATGGAGGCGTACCGTCAGTACTACAAGAAGTAAAGGTGCCAATAATGGAGAATTCTGTGTGTCAGGAAATGTTCCAGACAGCCGGTCACTCGAAACTAATTATTGACAGTTTTATGTGCGCTGGATATGCAAATGGCCAGAAAGATTCATGCGAAGTATGTTAATAAACGTTATTATCATTTTGTAGTTTAACATTGTTTTCCTTTTCTTATATTAAACTGATAAAATTTTATATAGAAAAAAACTTGAAAATAAAAATTTTCATAATCAGTTTTTACCTTTCTGAATACACGTACACACTCGAATTCACATGCATGTGTCCGTTATTTCAAGTTACGATTATAACGGTCACTAAACCACGTGCGGTACGTCATTGCCTCAAATGATCAACTGTAGTATTGAGGTTTCGAGCTTTCTATATATGTATTTCAGGGCTCTATCATTAAACCCAATTACTAATCTATATTATATATGTGTATATATAATAGAAGTTATTTTATATATCATCATAAAGTTGTTGTACAATAATTAATGGCTTAAAAATAAAATGTTAGTAATAAATTTACGTATATAATCTGTTGCAACATCATTTATTAAGAGTTATTTTTATAACGTATATCAATTAATGTGATTATTTAGGAAAAAGAATTTGAAATAAATATAATTTACTTTTACACGAATATTACAAAATATAGAGCGAATGAATAAAATTAATTCATTTTATTTCAATAACTTATTTTTTTATTTGCTAATTAATAAAAAATGTACTAATTCTTTGATATAATAATACGTTTTAATGATCTATATAATAATAATTAGAATTATGTGTAGATGTAAATTACCGCGTAGGTATTTCAAAATAGCTTTAACATTGATAAAAAGACACAAAAATATATCGACAATTTAAATATACACTATATGAAAATAGTATTGATGAATTAATTGAATTTAATAAATTCCATTACCTGTTTTATTTTTGAAGATGCAATGCTAACGAGGATTTCTAATTTTTTAAAGTTTGATAATAACAATTAATAAATTTATTTATAAATTGCATTAAAAGAATGGACACTTAAAATATTTAAAATCATTTTTTTAAATATATCTACAATTTTCATCTAAATCACTGTTTTCAAATAAATGATTATTGTTTTTATAAAATTCTAATTGAAATAATAAATAAATTTTATATGACTTTTTTATATGATTACTGAAATATCATTTATTAATATTTTTAATAAAAACCTAAATACATATTTATTTAAAAAAATAAATAATTAAAAATAAGATGTTTAATTAAAGAATTATGAATAAAAAGATATTGTGAAACTGTTATATAACAAACATTTATACAAATTTATTTATAAATTAATGAGAATAAATGCATACACTAACTCAATTTAAAAGAGTACTCATTATTTGAAATAAAATGAAATATATATTCTAAGTGTTAATAAATAAAAATTAAAAAAATATAAGTAAAATGTTTTTAATTAGTTTTTGGTAGAGATTAAAATTATATTGAAACGAGTCTTTCAAAATTGATATACTCCAGTTAATCAATGAAAATATAAGTTTAGACAATCTTAGTCTACAAATCTATCGATAAACTTATGAATAGATACAGATAAATTTTAATTAAACTTAATTTCAACAAATCACTATTATTACATCAGCTTTTAAAGTATTATAAGATTGAAAAAAAATAATAATTTATTAGTATTTTGTAGGTAGGTGATTCTTTCGCAAAAATATTAAAATAAAATTAGAAAGTTGAAAAATAATAATTAAAAATAATAATTAAAAATAATAATTAAAAATAATAATTAAAATAATAATTAAAAATAATAATTAAAAATAATAATTAAAAATAATAATTAAAAATAATAATTAAAAATAATAATTAAAAATAATAATTAAAAATAATAATTTTGAATAAGATTTAAACTACTTTATTTAGCTATCTTAGTTACATATTTAATATTAACTGTTGATATTATTGTTTGTTTTATTTTTATATCAAGATATATCAATTAGTCCAATTTCATGTTCTAAATCCTAGTTTATGCGTGACTAAACACTTATTTTATTATTAATTTATATTTCATTATTCACTTATGTTATATGATCTATTATTTTCAGGGCGATAGTGGTGGACCATTGACATTGCAAAGATCAGACGGTAGGTGGATTTTAGTAGGTACTGTTTCCCATGGTATAAAATGTGCAGCTCCATACCTACCTGGTGTGTATATGAGAACCACCTACTTTAAACCTTGGTTACACAGTATCACTGGAGTATGAAAGGACTATATTTGTTCATCGAGATAATTAGAGTGCAGTTATGTGCCACTTGTATAAATTGTACAAAGAAAAGATTAACTTATTTATTATAATATTTACGAGAATTTCAATTGTAATGTAAAATAAATGGAAGAAATTATATTTAAAACATTTTTTACTCTAAAAACTAAATTGTTTACAGAATATATAAATCATAACAAATCATTTATTTAGATCAGTTGAAATTGATTATAAATGTTAATTTTTACATTTTCTGTTTAATTATTATGAAAAGAATTATTGTTTTGTAACATTTTTATGTTGGATATCATATATTACTATTTTTAATTTTAAAATCATTTTTATTTTTCGTATACTATTCAGAATATAGTTTTAACGACATATATTATTAAGAAGATTGAAATCTTTTAAGTTGTGCAATTTTACAAAGAATAGATTGCAATAAAGTGATATATATATTACATATACTATAGTAATAAATATATTTTTATTACAAAAAATATGGTTTCAAAAACATAATTGAAACAAAATAGTAAAAAATACTGCATTGTATATTAAAAAAAATCAAATTTCTGATACATTAATTAAGATTCTTTTATTAAGATTTATAATATTTATTAATTAAAAAATATGTTTAGACTATTTTTATTTTTAGGAGTTATATTTAATTTTCAATTTGAAAATAGAAAACTTTGCTTTTTCCTAATTATGTTTCTGATTGTATTCATAAGAACAAATAATATAAATTTTCGTTTTAGTAAATATATTATACGCATACATATAGAGAAACACATAAGTATAAGTATAAATACACGATTAAATACTTATGTTTATATAATTATCATTGTAAACGATAAAAAATTCTGCTGTTAAAAATTGAAATTGGATGAAATTCATATTAATATTTTATATAAATTAAATGAATCTCAAACATAAAAATCAAATTATTCTTTAACTTAAACATTTATGTTGTATGAGTTAAAAAATATTTAAAATATACATAATAATTATGATATACATAATTTTTTAACTGAGATAAAAAAAAATTATAACAAATGATAAATTTTATTTATATAAAATAACTATTATATAGTGATAAAAATCACTGGATGAAAAATATTATTCAGTAAATGCGATTTTAAGTAAAAAATGCATATTATTCACTATAAATTTCATTCACATCTTGTAATAGACCAACAATTTACATAAATGTTTAGCGTGTATGTGCGCACGTTTGCATCCGTATTTGTATATACATACGTGCAATCAAATTCGTACGCATGCCCGTGTAGAGCCCTGTTGTTAATTTTTTGTTATGTTTATGACAAAAATCTGCACAATGCTTCATTTGTATATAAATAAAAATTTCTACTAACTTTTGATCAGTATGTAATTGCATAGTATATTTTTTATATTTGTTGCGTTATCAAATGTTATTTATGAATTAAACATATTTTTATATAAAAAATTAATAAAAAATTTAAAAAAATCTTTTTTTATCCTTCATTTAATAAACTAAAAAAAATTTTATTTTTTACTATTGTTTTTAAGTTATTATTTAAAAAAAATAAAATTCTTTGTTTTATTACGTATAATTTAAGTTATACAGAATAACCTGTCGCATTAAATGATTGCAGCAATTTAAATTATATTATATAGCTATTTAAAAATTATAAAAATTTATAAATGCACTTGTATTTTCTATTATTAATGAGTAATAATTTACGTACATTTTTATATAATAAAAAACATTAATTTTTAATATCTTGATAATATCTTGATAAATCTCAGATAATGAAATATATTATTTTAATATTATGCATTAATTCCCTTTAAGTTTGTTTATAAATAATTAAATTTTTTTGAGAAATACTTACTTTTGTAATTGGATATTGATACATATTAAATTTTACATTTATAATCAATTTAGGTAAAAGAATTCGTGTTTCGAAGAATTAAGTAATTTCATCATTCATTCAAAAGAATTAAGTAATTCAATCATTAATTTAAAACAAGTAATTTCAAATTAAGTAATTTAAAGTAGATTCCATTTTCTTTTATGTAACAAACCTAATTAATTTATCAAAAATATTAGTTATAGAATATTTGAATAATTTTTTTTTTTGACATGTCATAAGTTTTAAATAATTAATATTTGTTAATATAATTTACAATATACTACTAATAATTTAATAAATTGTACTTAATTTATCCCATCCGATAAAAATATAAATTTATATCCAAATAATATATTATTTTATGTTATTTCTACGTTTCACCGATTTTATTATTTTTATTTTTTTATATATATTTGTATTTTGAATAAATGGAATATAATAAAAATAGTCAAATAATTTAAGGGAATAATACTTTATATAATTGAAAATTATACATTTTTCATTCTTATTAATATCGAGATTAAGGTAATGACAACATTTATTAAAAACGTTTATATTTAGAGAATTCTAGTTTTATAATTAGAATTTGGATTTCATATTAATTATATGTAATTTAAAAAATATTATATTCTAATTTACAAAATCTACGAATGCAATATAAAATATATAATTTAATTTTAAAGTATAAAAAATTTCTTAAAAACAAAATTTAAAAATATTAACTAATACAAATAAAATATGTAATTGATTAATAAGTAAGTAAAATTAAAAAAAATTTTTTATTTTTAACATTGTGTTAATAGATGATAATTAAAGTTAATATATAATAATATTATATTAGTATAACGCAAGAGAATTTAGAGTTATTTTTAATTATTAAGTTGGACACTCAAAATTATACATAGATGAAAAAATTAAATGAAATACCTGTATATAAAAATTAATTATATGTATATGAATAACTATTATTTTCCAAAAATAATTGACTAGTAATATTTAGTGTAGTATCTCGTTATGGCATTCAACTCTCCTTATTATTTTTCTGTTAATTTGAATAGGAGTAAATCACTATTTTGTATTTGCTGAATATTTTTTATTTCAATCTTTTATTAAAAATTTACTTTAATATATAATATTTAAGTCAATATAAACATAAAAATAGCAATAATAAATAAAATTTAGAAAATCAGGTTTCTTTATTGGATGGTAGACTAAATATACAAATTGAGATATAATAGATTAATTTATAATATTTTTGATTGAAGACTAATTATTTAATAAATAATTTAACAACTATATATTAGTATCCACAACATGTAACAGGTGTGATTAAATTAAAAGTTTTAAAATTACTTACAATGATAAAAAAAATGAGAGTAAAAGTGGTAAAAAAAGGATGTGATAAAATTTTTATTTATAACTCTTAATTTTTTTTAATAACACTGATTAAAACCTTTCTATTCAAGGTAATATAGATATGGTTACATAGAAAAAGATTTATCATAAAAAAAATAGTTTTTTTGTTTGTATAAACATGACTGATCTACTGATGTGTATTTCTCTAAAATCAATTCATTTTTTTAATATAATACAATTATATTTTAACAAAATATATTTATATGTACTTAATTAAAATTTATTTATTTATTATTCACTACATATAACTTTATAAATTAAATATTAAATTATATATATATATATATTATCTGCAGATCTTAATAGACATACATTTTGCGGAGTTCAAGGATATCTGACTCAAAGCATACGCGAAGGATATATTTTGTAAAGAACGATAACTTTATCTTTTCAATAACTCTTTGTAATAAATTATTATAAAAAAATTATTTAAAACTATATAGCTAAAATCAAATAGTTGCAGTAGATGCAGATCAATTAAAAAAATTAAATAAAAAAATTTTTAAAGAACAGAATGAAAGCCTTTTTACCCAACCGCCTTTAGGCAACATTAACTATCCAAGTTTCTTCTGTCGTGTCATTGAATTTAACTACTTTTATATGAAGAAAACGATGATATTACTTAGTTCTCCTTCTAGCGTAATACTTTGTTAACTAGTTTTAATCTAAAATTTATTATACGATATTTCACAATTATTCTTAGTCCGAACTTATGGTCCAATTGTCGTGTTATATATAGCTTAAACACCTTCGATTTAAAAAAATATTATTTTTGTTTAACATCAATTTATATTAATACGACCATTATTCCTAAAAAATTTGGTTTTTCTGATTTATCTTTCTTATCAATAAAGAACCATCAAATGGTACTTCACACTTTGTGAGATATTAAGAATCGTAATGACGAGTAAAAACTGATTCTCTATATTCCCAAATCTATAGATAAATAGTTTAGTCTTCTCAAACTTCATCCATATCTCGAGTTTTTATTCTTCTGATTATATACATAAATAATTATTATACATTATGCTTGTTATACCACGAATTGAAAAGATAAACCCTTTTAATGTCCTTCTCTCTTATCTAGTGTTCTTATTATTATTTATTCTTCAGTTTACTTCTTCCTAAATATTATCTATTCTTCCAAAATCCTAGATAAATTAGTTAAAAAAAATTTCATCCCCTTTTAATTTTAATGTTATTTCAAGCCAGACTATATCTAAGATTGCTCTACTATTAACTTTTTTTCAAAATAATAGCAGCTACTTAGATCTTTACTACTTTATTTAAGAAAAATACGATAGTGTACTTTTTAAACGCATGAGATATTTTGTCGGACCTCTTATATTTTATGCTAATATACCTATGCTCTTTTTTAACCAAATGTATGAAGCTAGTTCTACTTAATCATCTCTTTGATAGTAGAAATTAATTTATTTAAAATCAATTTTCGTCATTCAAAAGCAGAAAATTTTCTCGTCATCAAACTTCTTATATTCAAATTTATCATCCATAAAATCTTAATTAATGTCACACCACCTGCAGCACTGTTAAGTTTTTTACCATCTGCAAACTTCGATCTCTATCTTTTAACTTTGATATTAGCCATGTAAGTTAAATATTTGAATAAAAAATTTAATTTTCATTAAAATAATCTTAAATCTTAGATTATTTTAATTATTTTAGTTATTTTTTTAATTAAATATAGCAATAATTATTTAAAAATTTACATTTTATTTCTTACGTTAAAAGAAATATATTTCAGTTTAATTTTTATTCTTTTTATAAAAAATATTTTATAATTTTAATAATAATGTACGAATTTATTAATAATCTATCTTTTTTAATTATATTATCATTACTTACGTAGAATATTAACAATTCTTAGTTTCTAATCTTTAACTAAAATGTACATAACAAAAATTAAGATTCAATAGAGACAACTTTCTTTAAAATGTATCTTAAATATTTTAAGTTTTTCAAATCAAATTATTAAGTAAATTAATTTTGTATAACTACTCACTCTCACTGCTACATCAATTTTTATTAGATAGCAAGCAATGTAAAATGTTGCGCCTTAATTTTTAAACTCTCTATGGCATCTTACAATTTATTATTTTTAAAATAAGATATCAAAAATTGATTATAGATAAAAGAAATAAAAGGTAATATGAAAACAGATATTTAGAAATAGACGCACAAAAAATGTATATAGTAATGGAAAATATAGACTAATGCAACGCATGCGCCGTAAATTTTTAGTGAGCGCTCTCTCCCTCTATCTCCACTTATACACATTATGTATATACACATATATATATATTTCTATAATCTACGATATTAGCCAGCACTACGTCAGACGGTACAGCTTGTTACGTACAGCTAGAAAACAATCAGTTTTGCAGGATTCGAATTTGTAAAGACTTGTTGAGTTTACATTTAATAACAAAGTGATAAGTGTGGCGAAAAAGAAATACTCTACCTACGTACAGATGTATGTGTAACAGAGCAGCCTGTAAAACTTAGAGAGAAATTTTATTGAATAAAATAAAAAATACAAATAAAATAAGTAAGTGCTTTTAAAAATGAACTTATTATCTTTTTTACTTATCTTGATTTTTAGTTTAAATAAATGACAAAACAGTGTGTAAAATATGTGTGAGTAAATTTATTCATACGGGGCTCTGCGTAATTGTACGATAGTGGGGTACTATAACAGTACTGCGAAGTATACAATCGATCGCCACAAACACTTAAGGGTGGCATATATTGAAAATTTACCCGAAAATTCGAAAAATTGATTAGATTTATATTTTTTTATTTGTAAAATTTTTCAGAATGAAAAATGTACCAAAGAACGAAATTCGTATTAGATACATATTAAAAAAAAAGTTTTTAACTCAAATTTATCTATCAGTAGAAATGCTGACTGATTTTATTATACATTGTATTTAATTATTTTTTATCTTTACAATATAATTTTAAGATGTATATATATTATCGTATATTAATTTCATAAATAAAAAATTTAAATATAATATTGTCTAAAAATTAAAAATTCTAAATGTAAATAAAAAATTAACTATTTGCTAATTATTTTTTATTTAGCTTATTTTACTTTTAATAAATAATATAATAAAAATAGTCTATATAATTGTAGAAAAATAAAAAAAAATTATTATTGTCTTTTCTTTTACGCGATATTTATGTAAGAGACGTTAAATATTTGTAGCTATAGTTATATTATATTGAACTTGTATCTATATTTTTTTAAAAAAAAGTATTAAAAATTTATTTAAACCCAGAAATGATCTAAATTGAAGAAAAAATATTTTACTTAATGATTTAATTAAAATAATTTTTTTTTATTGTTTTAACTCTTATAATAATTTTAGAATAATTTATTTGGAGATATTTTAATATGATATGCTATTTTAAAATGATATACTATTTTAAATAATTTTAATGAACAAGTTTTTTTAAATAAATTTATTTATTTTAATAATTATCCATTAGTAGAATAAGAACAAAATTTTGAAATTTATTTTAATCTAGTATTTGTTATATAAGAATATTATAGTTTGTACAATTTAAAATTTATTTTTATTTTCATTAATTTAACATTATACATTAACAAAAATTAATTTATACAATATTAAATACAATCAAAACTAATTAAAAAAAATTTTACATATATTTATATAATAAATTACATAATAAAATTTTACACGTGCATCATTATATATTTTAAATCTCATTAGTGAAATAAGTATTCTTTACCAACAATAGACAAGGCTTATAATCTTAGTAATCTTACGTATTTTTTTTCAATGTAGTGCATTTATATTTATATATGGATTAATTAGTTACAATACTTCTTCAACGTTGTGTACAAGTTTATATTTTTGTTATTCTATATATCTTATATATGCGTTCAAGGAAAGAAAAACAAAATAAATATTAATAATATAAATTTAAATTAACCAGTTCTTATGAATAGATAAAATACATTGATTAAAATGTGTTGAAAGAAACGTATATTATTTGAAATGCACAGATAAATTTAAGTTTATTTCATAAATCATTAAATTTAAGTAATAATTAAAGTAATGAAAAAACAATTTTGCATTTAAAATTTAAATATCAAACTATTTGAAACTACTAAATATGTATTATTAGTAAAAATTAAAAGATTACTGCATATTTTTTCTTCTCGTTCTCTTTCTTTATCTCTCTCTTTCTCTAATATACTCTAACCTTTTCTTACAGTCCCTAGCTTTTCTTTTACTATTTTATGATTATTATTTTATTTCTGAATTTCATCTATCCAAGTTCGTTAATTTAATTATCATAAATATCATAAGTATACTAAATTTAAATTGTGTTAAACAACTTCACATTATTATATCTTCAAATTATTAATTACCAGCACTAATCTTTGAATCAATTTTTTGTGATTTAACGTTTTTCTATGGAGTTGAATAAATTTATTTTAAAGAAAAATTAATTTATTCTTTTTAACTTTCTGACAATAAAATTTATATGCAGTTTATTGCAGAGAATTTACCAAATAAAATATCAATCAATTAATAAATCCTCGTATTTAACTTCGAAATTTCAATATTTTATAAATTGTAGGTTAATCTTTGTGAAATCACAAGACGAATACAACCATGATGATGATAGAGGATAAAGTGAAAATTAGAAGAATGATAAAAATGTTAATAATTGCTCTTAAGTAATACATTAAGATATTGAATCGAGAAATTTTTTTCATAAATTTTGATATTCAACTCTTCTTTTATTAATGAACTAATGACTAAAGTATCTTTTGAGAATAATTGCATAGTTTGATCTTCAACTAGCTCTTTATAATATTCACAAACTTTGTATCTACATGTTCATCTACGGATTTCTATGCTTGAAACTGATTATTTATGTTTGGAATCTTTAGAGCCCTTAACCGATATGTACATCTTAAGATTTTCGATACGTATTATATAATAAAGATCTTAAATGGTATTCATATTTTATCTTATTTATCTCATATTGATCAATGAATCTATCAATTTTGAAGATAAATGAGTAACAATACCCTGTACTGAAATTAGAAGACCCTTTTTCAAGATTACGTGTAGTTTTCTACTGAAAAATACTTTTTTTCAATAGTAAGCGTTGAATTTCAGAAAATTTAATGTTTTTTAATTATGGAGATATATGTTTTTTAGACATTTCATGATTTTTTATTACGTACATCAAACTTACTGTAAAATAAACTTCAAAATAAAAATAAAGAAATTTATGTTTCTTAAACAAAATATCTTTTTAATTGTTTTCACATTCGATGGAAATTAAGTAGAATAAAAGAGAAGAGATTTTAAATTATTAATCGTCTAACCTTTCATTTCTCTTAGTTTAAATCACATATTAAAATAAAGTAATATAAATTTTGAAATAAGAATTGAAATTAAAATTATTTAAAAAATTATAGTTATTTATAAATTAAATTCATTATAGAGATTTTAAAAAGGCATTGCCTGCTGTTAAATTATTTATTATTTAATAAATAGTGTGTAATAGATAAATAACAATAAATTATTTTAAAATTATATAGAATACTGCCAAATTATTTATACATAGAAAAATAAAAATCTTTCTGACAATTTAATACAAGAAAAAAAATGTGATTTTAAAAAAAGATATTAAATACCACATAACTTATAGCTGATTCAATTAAATATTATCGTAACATCATTTTAAAAAAATATTTTATAAATATTTTGTTTTTTTAAGCTTATATCATGAAAAGCATTAAAAATATTATAATTTTTAGTTTCAGATCAAATGTGGAACTTACAGTGTGTGAAGTAAAGCACAAAAAATGCTTATACTTACAAGATATCAGCAATGCTTTACAGAAAAAAATACATTATTTTATGTACCTAAAGATATTTTAAATAAAAATATTATGTAAATTTTTTAAAGTTATACCTATTTTTAGATCTATTAAGTAATACTAAAAATTAAATAAATACTTTTATTTAATTTATGAATTTATAAGAGGATCACGGACAGCACAAAAATATTAGACATATCATATTTAAAAACAAATTTTAAAAAGAGAATACATTTATGTATTATTACTGATGCAGGCATAGTTGATATATTCACAAGTATATATGCAATGTAATAATAATATAAGGTAAATAAAATTAAAAAGTCAATGATTTAAATATCTAAATGAAGTATCTTCTTTGAATAAATAATGTCTAGAGCAAACGTTAAAATTAGAATACTAATATGCTTTGAATTTAAAATATAAAAATAAGAAAGCACTGTCTTAAATACAAAATTAATAAACATTGCTTGCTATATTCTGTATTCAGTTGAATTATTTTCATAATCTAAATAATTTTATAAGAATTACAATATCTTTAATTAAATTATATATATACACACACAAAATTAATTAATTATTGCGTTTCATAATTGGAATTTTTTTCGATTTTGAAATGTTGTATACAATGAAGGAAAAAAGTACTTTTTTAATATCATAATTAATTTCCATAAAAATACAAAAATAATTAAAAACCATTTATTATCTATGCATATATAATTTAATGTATATATAATAAAATTTTTGTAAATAATATATAATGTATCATATACAATTAATTACTTAAATTTTAGCTAATTAACAGTAATTAATAATTATTGCAACTCCATCCTCAAAATATTTTATCATATTATACCAAATTTGTACTTTAAAAAATGTATAATAAATATTGAAATATTTCTTCATAAATTAATATAAGAATTAGTTTATTAGATTTAATTATATAATAGAATAGATAAATTATTATAATTTTTAAAAAATTATCAACGTACCTTTTTATTATTTAGATATAAGATATAGTATGTAATTATAAGTACCCCGAATTATATATATTTAATTACTTTTAAAAAAACTACTACAAGAATACGGAAAAAGTTTTTATAATTAAAAAATTAAGTAGATTATCTGACAGTATTTATATGCTGTATAATCACAAGCTTACCGTAGAATTATTATAAAAAATATTATTCGAGATATTAATTTGACTTCTAAGTTATCAAATTATTATTATAAAAAAAACTAGTCAGAACAATTTCTAATTTATTAATTATACTTAAATTATATTTATTTTGAAATTAATTTTTTTCCAGTTATTTATTTACCTCGAGATTTGAATAAATGATTCATTTATTTTAGGTCTAATTTTATAAATATTATTTTTATAGTAATTAATATCGAAATTCATAATACAAATTATCCTTAATTAATTGATTATGCAATTGAAATAATCTGAAATAAATAAATTTATTTACTCATATTTTTAGTACGTTTCAACATTAATATACTATAATTTATCTAAAAATGTGATCTTACATATACTAAAGAATCCTAATATAAATAATATAAATCTTAAAATTATGAAGTAAAAGTGTTATTGCAATATTAATGCATTATATTAACATTATTTTTAAAATTTTAATTTTAATTTTTTTATTAAAAGGTTAAATTTAACATCAGTTTAACAGTAAGTGTCATTAACAAATTATTAATTTGGAATAATATGTAGAAATCGAGGAACCTCATATTTCGTTATTCGTATTTTATTATTTTGGTTCAATAAATTTCTTTGATTGGTATACATAAAAATATTTTATTAAATAACTAAAATTTTATAAAAAAAAAAAAAATTTAAATAAAAACAAATAAAATACAATTTTAAAAAAAATTTCTTTTTTTTTGTATAATATAAAAATATAAGAAAAATTTAAAATATATATATGTATAAATTATCTTAATTATTAATTAGAAACTAAAATATATTTTATTTTGTAGTATCAAATTATATGAGAAATTAAAAAAGGTTCATATATATAAATATATTAATTGTATATTATATTAATTGTAATGATTTGGTTGAATATGTATTACACAGTTAACAATATTTTTTATTATGTTTTTACAAAAGTATCAAGGGCCATTGAAAGATTTTTATATATTACGCATGAAGATAGATGCACTTTTATAGCCATTTTTGGAATTTGTTGAAAAATTAATAGATATTCAAAATTATTGAAGCTATATGCATATATCATTCATAGAATGTAATCTACTAATTTTCGTGACATTTTAAGTATGAAAACATCTCTTCGATAGAAATTTTACAGATAAAAATTTATATTACTGTTATATTAATTATTCAATTTCAAAAGTACAGTTAGGAAAATAGTAGTGTATCAAATTTTCTTAAAGTTACACAAAATGAATTTTATTATTTGAAATTATTAATTTAAATGCCAAATTTATTTTACTTTCTGGAAAATTATTAATATTAATTAATTTAATACTAAATTATTTTATTTAGAACATTTATTGAATTTTTAAATTATTCATATATCGATATTATAATAAATTTTATATTAATACTTTTATTTAAAAATTCATATTTTATTGCTTTATCTATAGTATTGTAAACATAGAACCTTGGTTAAAACGTAGATTTAGCTAATTAAATATTCTAATAAATTAATTTCATAATTAAGTATTAAATTATTAAAAAAATTCAATGTAAATAGAATATTTAAGTAAATGATTCTATTATTCAATGATTTTAAGATAACAGCAGTAAACTCTTATACAATTATGCATAGCAAATAATAGAGTATTTACTAAAGTAGAAATTAATATTACAATTTATTTATACTAAAATAATTAACAAATAATTATTTTTTAAATATTTCTTATGATAAGTAATCATAAATATGATCTCGTATTTTTAATTAAACATTAAGCAAAATAGATCATATTGTATATATTTACATACTTATTTTGCATCCCGTCATAAAATAATACATTTTTTTAATTTTAGAAAATGTTACAATGAATAAGCTAATAATGAGTAAAACACTTTTTTTAATATAAAGTTTAAACATTTTAACAAATAAATCGATTTCTGATTAGTTATTTATTATTAGAAATATTAGATATTATCTTAATTGAATGAAGTATTTTATTTATTTAAAGAATATATATTTAATTTATTATTATTTTTTTAAGTACAGGTATTTAAATTAGAAAAGATTCCAATTATTTAATATATATATGTATTTTTTTTAAATATATTGAAAAAAATCTTACGTTATGTAATTACTTTATTACAGACCAACGAAAGAAGCTACAGGCATAAAAATTTGTTTGCAAACACATTAACATCAAAGGAAAAAATCACCGTACAATATCAAAATGAAAACGTGCACGATATTATCACTAGTAGTTCTGACAAACATCATGAGTAGCGAAGTCAAAGCATGGGGTGGTCTCTTCAATCGTTTTAGTCCAGAAATGCTTTCTAATATGGGTTATGGAAATCATGGTGGTATTTAGGTCGATCATCTGCATTTCTTCAGGTACAAAACTCTAAAATAAATATTTTTTTATTTAGGTTATGAATTATTATTAGATATATCAATATTGGTTGTACCAAAGCTTGTAAAATAATAATAAGACAATTTTAAAATAAAATAAAAGAACATTTAAAAATACTTGCCTGATAAATAGTTAAAATGAGAAAGCTGTGGGTTTAATTTAATAAAAATAGTTTGATATATTTCATTAATATGCAACATACATACCCAATATCCATAAAAATATATACAATTAGGAATAAAAATTTAACTATTTTTATTTAAATTTCTAAAATTCTATTATAAATAAATTCTTTACTTAAATATTTGTTGAACCAATTTATCACTTTTTTATCTGTGCCGTCGTGCAAAGGTAAAATTATTACGCTCCTCATTTCAAAGTTGTAACTTCTTGAACGTATATAGACTTGAAATCTTTTGTTTTTAAAAAGTGTTAATGCTGTGCACAACTAAAAATTTTTTAACGATTTTTTCAAGATTAAGTCCGTTTTTTTATTTATTTTTTATTATTCAGGAGGCGTCATTGCCTTATGATACTTATAGTAAAAGTGTATTAAAACAAGTAAAAATAAAATCTTAAAAGATTTTAATGAAAGAAAGTATTAAATTACATCTGAGAATACATATACTTACATATAAGAAATAAATAAATAATTTTATTTACAATTACTTATAATTTCATATCGAGTAAATTAAATTAAATTAAAATTGATAAATTATATTACATGTGACTTAAAGACATTGAAAAGGGTAAAATTTTAGTGAAATAAGAGATATGTATATTTTGATAAATAAATATCTAAAATATCACCTTATTATTTTGAATACGTATAAACTTGCGTGAATTAAAATAATTTTATTTCTAAGTTAACCATTTTTTTATTTTCTTCAGCATGGAGGTTCTTTTAATGATAACGGCTTAGATGAAGGAGCTGATGAACCATGTTATGAAAGGCGCTGTAATACCAATGAAAATTGTTGTTCTGCCTCTGTTTGCATTAATCCTGATGGAGGTAAAATTTAATTATTTTTTTTAATTGTAAATATAAAATTTTCAAAAATATAATTATGAAAAATTGTTTTATTTTTTCATATGAAACTTGCATTAAGTAGCTTAAATAACTTTCTAATTAAAAAATTCCTACTTAATAATATTGATCAGTTATAAATAAAGCAATACTTCTTTTACTAAAAAATATTAATTTCTTTTGAAAATAATAATTAATTATACAAACATTTATAGAATATTAAATATTGGTATAAAAATGTTAACGTATTATGTAGCGTAATTTATTTTACACGCATAACCATATTATTTTACTTTCATAATCATCAAACACAAATTAAATCTTTAATTCAGGTTTAATTTAAGATATTATAAGTATTTTAGAGATTATTTAACAGGAAATTTTTTTATAAAACATAAATCATTATACATTCCTAAATTCTGTAGGAATATTTACTTATTTTAAAAAATCAAAAAATATACTAGTTATGATCTATCATCAAAGTGACATTTAAAATTTTTAAAATCAAAAATTAAGATTTTTTTTTAGAATCTACATAAATTCTAATTTTTAATGATCAAATTTTATATTATTTTATATTAAATTAACACAATTGAAAGTTTTATTTTGAATATAAAATATTGAAATTTTCTAGTTAAAATAATATTTATATCGTAATAAAATACCCAAAAAGTAAGGACTAGTTTTATATATTTTACATAAAAATGAAAGAATTTAGAAAAATAAATCAAGAAATGAATAATATTGTCTTTATTAATTTACAAATATAATAAATATACTATATAAACATTTAAATGATTTCAAACCTACGCAAATTATTGTTTAGAACATTCAAAAATAATATTTAGATAATTTCTCGGTAATTTTTATTTCAAATTAAAAAATCTTAAAATTAAAAAAAAAATTTTAAAGTTTGTAGAAATTTTAAGAAATATTTCAATAATAGACTGTGAATTTCAAAAAAATTCTTTATTTTTGTTAAAAGAGAAAATATATATATATATGTGTGTGTGTGTGTGTGTGTAAATAAAGATAGTTGTTGTATTACTAATTATGATAAAGGAAATAATGAACAAAAGAGAAAGAGAAAAAGAGAGAGAGAGAGACAGATAGAAGTGTTAGAGAGAAAATAAACGAGAGCAAGATAGAGAAAGAAAAAAAGAAAGTGATAGTTTTTTTCTGATATAACTATTTCATTTCACAGAATATTAATTATTCTCTTGCTTTGACTCCTTCAATTATAATTACATAAACAACAGTTTTTTAGTGATTTTTTTATACTTATAATATAAACAAATTTTTCATAATTTAATAATATGAATTATTGTACTACATTTATGAAGAAATATTATGATATCAGAAATTAATTAGTTTAACAAAAATAATAGCCAGAACTAAAAGATATATTTAATAAAGCTTCATATATTTGAATTATAATATGATATTTATTTAAAAATTTGAAAACATTTGTAATTAGATATTAAATATTTGATTTTACGAACGATGGAGGCGAGTGAGGACAGGAAAAGGAAAAAACCGATTGAAGGATGGAGGACGTGTTAAATACGGTATTAAAGAAAAGGAATGGAGTGTTAAATTACAAAAACCGGGGAAGGTATTAGTCCAGATAATGGTAATTTAAAAGACACTTATAAAATCATAAATAAAGAACAAATCCTATTAGCTGAATTTTTAGCCAGATATAGATTACAGAGAGGTAAAGCAAAGTCGTGGGGAAAGGGTGTGTAGAATGTAGGGAGAGGGGGTGAGGCCTGAGAAGGTGGTCGTGGCGTGGCCCCGGGCCTAAAAAGGACTGGGAGTGGGGAAGGTGGGGATGAAGGAAAGTGTCAGGGGGGCAAACGGGTGGGGAAAATGGAGAGATAACGGGGGGAGGGGAAGGTAGAAAGTTTGGGGGAAGGATAGGGGGGAGATGAGTGGAGACGGGATGGGTGGACGGGAAGGGACGGATGGAATAGAGGGTGGTGAATGGATCGAAAAAGGAGCGGGGTTGCGTGTCTAAGGGGGGGGGGAAGAAAAAGATAGGGTGGTGGGGGAGGGGGGTAGAAAGGGATATTGATAGGAAAGGTTTAAAGGGGGGTGAGAGCGGAGAAAAAACCAAGTTAACCTTGTAAAAGGGGTTGTATTGTTAGGGGGTGGTCGAAGGCTGTAAGAGGTAAGGAAGCTATGTGAATGAAGGTTGGAGCTTTTAGAACGTGGGGAGGTGTCGGATTCTTGGTAGTAAGTATATTGAGGGTGTGAGTATGGTCTAGTCCAGTGGATGGGTTTGAAAGTGTGGTGTTGGGTTGTGCGTGGGTTGGGGCTGGGCGTAGGTAATTGGAAGGAAGTGGGAGGGAGTGGGTAAAACAGACAGATTAAGAAAACGGCATACATGCATGTTGTATAAATTGGTGGCTAAAAATATCGGTTATATTAATTGATGTTGAATGGTATGTGATTTGATAGGTATGTATAATTTTTTGAAAAATTTTGTTTCTTTGTTTTGTGGTTATTTGGGTAAATTTTTTTTTCATTTGTGTTTTTTTGTTTGTTTTATTTTTTTTTTTTTTTTTTATAAGATTTGGACTTTTATTTTTTTTTATTAATATAAATTTTTTTTTTATTTAAAATAATTTTTTGATATATTTTATTAAAATTAATATAATTTAAAATTATAATATTTATAGTTTTATTCCTTATAATTTTTCTAAAATATATTAAAAAACTCAAAAATATATTATTAATGATAATTAAAATAGATATTTGTAGAGCTTTCCTGAAAAAATTATACGCAGATTTTTATGAGGTTTACGTAATTCGCAGAATGGCCAGAGGGACGCTGTATGTTTATATACGGCTTGAAGCAAGGTGAGCTTTGTAGGAGGGACAATGATTGTGAAACAGGTCTTATTTGTGCTGAAGTCGCAGGTAGTGATAGCCTTTCATGTCAGCCACCTGTAACGTCAAATAAACAATACAGTAAATATTGTTTTTTTAGTAATTAATTTATCTATAAATTATAATTTACGTTTCTTTTTGAATAGTTAATTGAGTTTAATTAAATAGGTGAACAATGCAGCATGTCTAGTGAATGTGATATTAGTCGAGGGCTTTGTTGTCAACTCCAACGGCGACATCGTCAGATTCCAAGAAAGGTAACTGAAAATTTAGAAAATAAAATATTTAAAGTATTACATAATTATTTTTAAGTATTTAGTTAATAAAACATAAGAAATCTGTATTAGAAGATAATATAATACAATAGTATAATATTACTTTAAGAATATGTTCATTTTAAAGTTTCAAATTTTAAAACAGTAAACAAATTTCATAAATTTGATTAAAAATTCATTGACTGATTATATGATATTTGATTCTGCAATGATTTTTCGAAATCAATAGTTAACAGCAGATTTTACAATACTTTTCACTTTTTATTTCTTTTTTAAAATAATGAACTTGCAATTAAAGATATAAGCAATTAATTATTATTATTTATGAAAAGAAATGCTATTATATTTTTGATAATGTACATAAACGTTAATATTTTAATGCAATAATATAAAAACAAAATAAAATCAAAAAGAAATTAAAAAATATATAATTAATGTAACACATGAATAAAATTTCTAGAAAATCTGGTTATTTTTACATAATTCGAAATCTATAAATGTTAGATAATATTATTTTTTATCCTATTATTATTCAAATACAGATTTTTTTTTTTAAAATGTAAAAAGTAATTGATAATTTTAAAGTTATAAATTAATTAAAATAATGATTATGTTTACCATGATTTTTTTAGATGATGTAAATGTTTCATAGAAATTAAATATAAATTGATTCATTTTTTTAAAAAATTTATAAATTCATTTTTTATTGCACAAATTTTTCTTTAATTCGTTTGAGTATTATTTATAATATCTTTCGTAAAATTTAAAAGTGTATATTTTATGGGTTAATTATTGAATCGATGTTTTGAAAATACAGCCAATATATATCTTTTTAAAAATTAAATAATTTATAGATCTTTGTAAGTCTTACTAATTTTTTGAAAAAACTTTAATACTTCTTTTATGTTATAATTTTTTATATTTTGAATCTTGAAAAAATAACTGAAGCTTAGTCTATAAGAATAATATTTAGATCTACAAAAAAATAATTTTTAAATTGAGCACCATTAAACTCTACAAAAAGACTTATTTTACGGAACATCAGAAACTATATTATCTATCCTAACTTTTAAAGTCTAATTTTTTTATACATAACATTAAGCTATCTGCGATAAAATCATTTTAATTTTAATTTATTTTTCTAAATTTATATCTTATTATTGCCATCTAAACATTAACGTAACATAAAAATTATTATTATTTACTTCAATTATGAGTATAAAATATTTCATTTTTTGACGTTTACGCTATAAAGGTTTATTACTAAAGTTTCTATTAACATTTAACAAATTTTCGTAGCTAATCTAATTTCGAGAATACTTTGGTTTTTTATTATCTCTTGTAATATCTCTTAGAAAAAAATTTATTAAATCAATTATTATTTTCTATTAAATATAAGATTTAATCAATCACTGTATAAAATTTTACTAATTATAATTCGATTTTTTAAAACTATAACAATTTTCTAGCCTTTAAATTTTATCATAGAAAGCTGTGTGATATGTTTTTATATAATTTCGCGTCTAGCATAAAATTATTATTACACTTATTTTTTTTTAAAGTATCTAATCTTAAATTATTTAGTTACTTTACCAGTTTAACAATATATTTGATAGCATAGTAAATTATCGTCGAAATAAATGTAAATTTTTGGTAATGAGTATAGGGATACTAAAGAAAAAATATAGAATAATTCCATGTATAAAGCCTTAAATATTTAATTTTTACTATTTACCTGATTAACTCTTGTGATTAATACTTTTAAATAAATTATGGAATTCTTATATTTCTTAATAAGAAATCAAAACAATTTTTATTGAATTGTGAGGTTTACTTACGTTTGAATTTCGCTTATTTTTTAATCTGAATTTTGTGTATTTTTCACATAACAACTTTATTAGATAAAGTTCATAATCAGTTATAAAATAAAGTTTCTGAAATTATCACAATCACAGAATTTAAATTTATTCTATCTTTTTTTTATCGTATTTCAGGCAAACTTTTTTT
>JACCHW010000196.1:0-46275 GCA_018907185.1 Platyscapa corneri
GCACCATATATCAGTCTATCAAAAATTAGCTTTGAATCTAATTTAGATTTCAACAAAAAATTTTATCGATTAACCTAGCTGAGAGACAACGATGATAATAAATACGATTCATTTAAAAATTCAAAAAGTAAAATTTAAGTATTTCAAGTTTTTAACGTAATTTATTCCGGGTATTTTGAAATTCTGCTTTTTAAGGGTATTGGTACGTGACCGAGTGACTTTTTGTTTATCTGCGTCATACTGAAACTGTTACGATCAAGCCAAATGTACTATAGATTCTCATAAACAACAATATACTAACATAATAACAAACTAATAATTTTGCTGTGCTGTTTAGATAAGTAATTTACTCGTAAAAACGTAATTTACTCGCATCGTCTTATTCACTACCACTTACAAAACAGTATATTGTTAATTTTTAAATATTAATTCAAAGTCATGAGCCTCGAACATATATTGAATATTTAGCTTATTGAATATATCATATGATTAATCGTGTGTCAGGTGGACTAATTCACTGGTCACTGTATGGATTCGATATTGTGGCTGGTTATTTTCTCTGGATCTCGACGTGTGGCGTTGATTCAATCTTTGGATTATATTCATTACAAATGGTTGGAGAACTAAAGTTGCTTTCTTATCGTTTCCAAAATTTAAAATTCAATTCAAATTATAAGAAAGAGCTAAAAGACTGTGTCGACAGGCACACTGAATTAATGGAAGCTATACCTGTAATGGAGCGAATTTTTGGTTTGCTCGCGATTTATATTGTAGTTACGTGTGCTATTCTTTTATGCACTCTTATTTTTCAGGCAACTGAGGTGTGTATTAAATTTATATTTATATTAAGATTACAGTATGATTAAATTAAGCATGGCTCTTGCTTTTTAACTATACTAACCAACGTGCCATCTTAGGTTCAAATATTTCTGTACTCCGTGAACTTATTGGTTTATTCATTTTTAGTAATTTTTAAATAAAAATGAAACTAATTCTCTTCTTTTTTAATAAGAAACTTAATAATAGTTTTATACCATACATATCTAGTTTTTACGAGCATTTCATTCAAAATAATATTCAATTTCCAACTTCAAATGCAACTCGTGAATGGCATTGGTACAAAATTGCTTATTTTTTCTTCAATACAGACAAAGAATATGAGCTTTTTGAAAGTATGCTACTTGATTTGCTACAGCTTTTTAAAGCTAGTCCAAGTTTCTTCCTATGCCTGGTTTGGAAATATTATTAACGTTGAAGTAAGTACTTATTTTATTGGAAAATTTAAGTGGAAAATAATTTTTACTTATTATGTTATTTACGTACCGCCATGGATGACTTAAAATATTTGAAGCAACCAGTCGATATAAAACATGATTCTGTCAATTTTTTCGAACTACAGTTTTTTTAACTAGAATTATATCCTTAAAAAGATTAAATTTCCACAAACTATACTTAGCAGTCATTTTAATAACTGAAACTCGTTTATATCAATTTTAACAATTTTCTAATTTTTTATATATAATCAAAAATCCAAAATTTTACACGAATAAAAAGTTGCAGTCCTCATCGCGAACTAATAAAGGTAATTTTAATTAAAACAATATATCTAATTGATGATTGAACTGTGCAGAGCCAAGCTTGTGTGGACTCTATATATAATGCATACTGGACAGATTTTGGTAATTTGCACTTTATGAACGACGTACTAATCATCTTATCGCAAAAACCATTAAGTTTCAAAGCAAAAGGAGTCATGGCATTAGAATTAGATGTTTTGTCGAAGGTAAACAAAAATAATTGTAAAGTCTTATTTTGTAATATTATTACTTTTTTATTTATCAGAATTATTCATTCAGATTAAATGGAATGAAAACATTCAAATTTATGCTTTTTACTACAGGTCGTGAATACCTCGGTATCGTACTTTTTCTTGCTGCGAACTTTGGAAGAAACACTTGACGTATCTGAATAAAGGTTCATTATTATATTTTTGGAGTGATCCAATATTTTAAAATATTTGCTATCGTTATAATAAGCAATAACTAAATTTAATTTTATAGAATAAATAAAAAAAAATTAAATGAAAGTATTTATAATTCATTTATTGATGTATGCGGATGTGTGCTTGTGTTTATGCTTGTGCCTGCGTCTATTTTATTGCTATTAGATTAATAAACACGAGATTTATATCGACCATTTAATTAATGTCGGTTTATATCAAACCAATGAATTTCTTAATTTTGCCGTACATATTTTTATTCGAGTATCTAAAAATTTTACTTGTAAAAGCAAAAATATTTATATAACGAGAAAGAGATTATAATATTTATAGAAATAATCTTTATAGTTTTATTATATAATAAGACCAATAAAATAAAGTAAACGGTAATACTTCGCTTCATCGTTTAGATAACGAGAAAACTACTGTTTATTAATACTATTGTATTTTTACGTTCAGCTATTTTCCTTTTTCCTTTATTCTTTTTTTTGTCTTGAAGTAAACTCTTTTTTGATAATCCAACTTTATTTCATCTCCAACTTATACCTATGATGAAAAGTTTCCGTAATTTTAATAAGTTTAAATAATGACAGTGATGATGTTTCGTAATTTATAGTCTACTGATGTATTAACATTTTTTAATATAAATATTTTTCTTTAAAATTACTTTAAAAAATTCTTTTGGTTTCATGTCTAAACCTGATCTAGTAGAACAGAAACAGTTCGATTAAAGCCTTTTTTCATTTATAGACTTTATTTTATCATTGTACAATAAATTTAAATGCAATGTATCGTTAACATTGAATTATGATTGGTATAAGTATCTTTAGTATATTAGTTAAACAAATTTATCTACCAGTTATTCTATTTTGATAAACAGGCACTTTCTTGTCTTGTTAACTTAATTTTACATTCTTTCTCTAAATTAACTTTTCATGTCATGTATTATAAATATTTTAGAAATTAAAATATTAAAATAGAACAATTTAAAATTAAAGGATTATTTAAATTTGCTTATAATTCTTGTAATATGTGTAACGAGCACCTCCTAGAATCTTCTTAAGTTAACTTCAAGTCCCTTATTAATATTAAAAAAAATTTTTTCGTGCTTCAAATCCTGTATAGTTCGATAATGGGAAAAGGACCGCCCTACACTTCTCTGTAGCCATCCAGTACGAAAGTATAACCCTGTGACGTTCATTTTTCCCAACACCGTGTTTATGTGTTATGTATTTCCCTAATACCATGATTAGTGTGCATTATACTCTTCATAATTTACTTCAGTAGGGCTGAACGAATTTAATTACTGAAATATAGTCACCGAATTCGTAATTACGAAAATAAGTTTTAATCGATAGTATATTTTTTCAGCGTATGATAGATTAGAAAATATGAAAAATTATTTCGTTGATAAACGCATATTGTTAGATATTTAATTGAATTATATAGATTCACGTTTATACCTACGTTATTCAACTATTATTATTATTATCGCTATTGTGAAGTAAATATTAACCGTCAGGGAGAATTCAATAAAATATTTTTAATCCAGTAAAAAGCTTAGATTAACACGAGAACTCAAGTTAAACTTTACAAAAGTTTACTTATTAAAAAAAAATTACGTAATTATTAGATTATAAATTATTTTTTCTAGTATTAAAAAAGATTTAATTTTCAAATCCTAAAATGAACTCTTAAGACTGTGTTAAATAATAAAAATTGAAAGCTGCAGATTTAATTTTCATATATTTATTTAAAGATTCAATATTTAAATACTCAATATTAAATTGAACAGCTATTTTCACTAAATGTGTTGTTGCCATATAATATTCAAGTAACCACCTGCTTATTATTTTATACATTACCGTTTTCTGTTGAGTTTGTGTAAATAAACGTATATCCGTAAAATATTTTAATTGTTTTTTTATTAAGACGCTAAAATTATCAAAAGTTGTATTTAATAAATTGAGACAAACATCATATTTTATTTACAAATTTCAATATTTTACCTTAAATTTTCCTAATAGTTTTATAAAATTATGCGTTTAGGTCCAATTAATAAAATATAATAACATACTTTTCTTAAATCAATACTCTGTAGTACAAAATACTCTATTAATGGCATCAATTGTAAGTGCTTGCTTATCTTAGACTCAGAGGAATTCTTCAATGTTTTATCATATTTATTTACATTATTTTCTTCATCTTCTTCGTCTTCTTCATCTAATACATTTTCTAATCCAACAGTTATTAATATTTGTGCAATCCATATCCGAATTCCAAGTAATCGCCTTTAAGTGGGAAGCTTTTGAAGTTGAAAAAAGACGTCATTATTTTAAATAAAAAAATTACAAATTTTTTACGTTCATTTGCTGATACAAAAGTGATATTGGTGATGCGATAAAATGATATTATTATGACGGTGATGCTACGCCAGAAAGTGCATAGTGTTTTGCAAGTAGCATATCAACATATTTTAAAGAATTTGAAAATATGTTCACAAGCACAGCGTTTAATTTTCCGTCGTACATCAAGCTTTACATTTATCAAACTAAACCCATCGATTCCCCTTCCACTAATGCGCATCATCCCTTCCTCTTGTCTTATATTTTCACGGAACTCAAACTTTATACTGCATAATGAACGCAAACTCATTCTTCCAATATTTCAAACTTTGTAGATAGACTTTTTCTTTATATTGATTTTGCTGAACTCAGTTTCATTGCATTTGCTTACCGCGATATTAGATTCATGATATGATGATGGAACACGAGGTTAAAAAATACAAAAATTACCAGCGCTACATAAAATATATGATTGTGGCTTCAGGCGTTTGGCCGACTTACGAAAAGCATCCACTTATCCTACGAAGGTTTTTAAGTATTTGTTCAGCTTTTGCTAGCGGATGTACATTTTATTGTATTATCTCTTATTGCATTGCAAATATCACCAATATTAATATCGCAACTGGATGCCTAGGACTTATGATAGGATTTTTTACTAATTTCATGAAGGTAATTTAGTAGTTTTAGGATAATATAATTGATCAGTTTAAAAGATGGTAAATATTTTTTGCTTTAATTTCTAACTACATTTTTAATATGGATTAAAAAAAATATGGTCATATATTGAAAATTTTGCGACATGTTTATTCAACATAAATGAAAGGATTTATATTTACATACGTAGATTTGTGATGAAAGAGAATATTTAGTTTAAGATGATTATGCATTAATATAAATAAGTATATAAAATATACATTGAAAATATAAAATATATTATATAAAACTTAATTTGAAATCATATTTTATGGAAATATTTGTTGTCATAATTTATGACCATATATTTTGAACGTAATCCTTGTTTTCTGAGATTCTGAATTCTGTAGTATAAATTTTCGGATGTATCTGTATACAAATGTACATATATATATTCTATAGATATTCATATTAATTATGAACGAGCGAAATCTCCAAGAGCTGAATGAAGGTATTTCTTCAAAATTTGAAAGTGATCTGAAAATAGTTTCATTACAGCCGCATCTATTATTTCACATACGGAAGTTCTGCATCTTATTTTATCGTTTAAATCTTGCATTGTTCTTCAGCTGCCTTTTACTAATAATCATGCCTTTGTTGGCCCTAAGGAATAATCAATTCGTTAGGGCGTACCCACAACTTTTACCGTTCAACTACAAACCAGGTGACGTCAACTTATTTATATAACTTTATAATCTCGTATTTTCCAATTACACAATAAATGCAATCTCATTCCCTTGCAATACAATATTCGTTAAGGAGATTAAAAAAATGTTTAATAAATTGAAATTCAGAATAATTGTACCTCGTAATTTTTTATTGCTTATTTTTCTGACAAATATTAGTGAATCATGTAAATTTTGTTTGAAATTCAGTTCTCTATAGAATATATACTACATTCAGTACAAAATTCTTCTCTAATTAAACATTAAATAAAAATTTAGAATCTGGTTTTATTTAATATGTGCATGTTTTTACATAATTATTGTTACGTCATTTAAATATATTTTGGAAAGCACATATTTAAATAAGCGTCAATCAGGTATTTTTCAAACATCTAAATAAATACAAAACAAAAAAATAAATAAAGTACAAAAATTTTTATGCACTATTTTTTAATTAGGAGGGTTTATTCATTGGTCTATATATATATTTGAGGTGTGGAGTGGATTTATTTATGGACTGTATCCTGTGGCGTCGATGTCCTTCTTCGGACTTTATGCATTGCATATGGTTGGCGAACTAAGAGTACTTGGATCCTTATATACGAATTTAAGATCTAGTACCAATTACACGGATGATTTAAAAAAATGCTTGGCTACACATCGCCTATTGATAACTTCCCGTTATAAATTGGAACAGACTTTCGTTTTTTGGCTTTGTGGTTGGCAGTCACGTGCGCCACTTGCCATGTGCGCAGGTGTTTTTTCAAGCGACACAGGGTATTTTGTCCTATAATTATTGCATACAACGATGAGTGTGTGAAAGTAATAGATAATTTCAATATACATTATTTCTATAAAACGATAATAAAATTGTAGACAAATTATTTTAAATAAATAAATAAATATACATATATATATATATATACACAATATATATACATATATTGCCTTTTGTAATTTTACATTCCATTTATAAATGACGCTTAATCCAAGGAACTTTTAAGATACTTTTTTTATGCAGACAAGAAATAAAAATATCGTTAGATTATTCTACTTAACTGGACATTTCATCTTAAAGTTAATACAAGCATATTCCTATGCTTGGTATGGACATATTATTGCCGAAGAGGTGAGTGATTTATTTATTCATGCTGTAGATTAAATAAAAATATAACGAATATTCAGTTGATATGGAATGCTCGTAATTAAAATAAAAATTGGTACTCTAAACTAACTAATCAACGAACCAACGTTAAGCTTTAAAAGGTTTTGAATAATTAAGATTACAAATTTAATGGAAATCCTGTACATTTTGAAGAAAACTTGTTATGAAACATGCAAAACCGATGCATGTGTCGCAAAATATTCTACGTCAAAGATCATAAAAGAATATCGATTAAAAATCTATTACTCAATTAAAGAAAAGAAATAAATTTGTATTCCCCGCAAGAAATTCTATTCCATGAAAAATTGCTAATATTCACTTAACACGCTCTCTATTCAATAAAATTAATATTTTTATACTATTTTTTACAACGTACTGTTATTTCTTTGTTTTTTTCGTTCATTTAATAATAAACAGGCAAAATTCTAAAGTATGCTATACATGTGCTTGAAAAATGTTTTCGATAAACTAAAATTTTCTTATATTTCACGTAATGATATTATATTATTGTATCAATAGGCATTGTATTATTAATATGTATAAGTTTTATTCCGTCCGGGTAATCTGGTTATTTATCGATCATGACATAGTAATCAAGTCTGTACGGTGATTTTCTACCTAAAAAATAATACAGATTTAATTAATTCAAATAATAGATTGTAAAAAGTAATTAATTTCGTCTTTTTCTTTTGAATATTTTAGCCCTTACACATATTATTTGATAAATAAGAAAAAATTTTAGTTTTATAAACGTAAATTTCGTTTTCTCATTTTTATATTCTTAGTTGCCATTGAAATTTCGTTGAAAATTTAATTAATTAATACTAAAATAATGAAACAATTATAACTTCCCCCATTTTCCATCGTAATTAATATATAATCAACGTAAACAGATAATAATATTTTCATATTTCCCTTATGAAACGCATTACAAATTATTAATTTAAAAAAAATTTAATTATCTAAATAATAATATCTCCATAGTAATTGTTAAATTATAGTTATATTCAGTTTTATAAGAATGTTTTTATTTATAATTAATTTCCTTTTATATCTATGAAAAAAAGTTAAAACTTTGATTTATTTAATTATTTTTTACACTTATTAAATTAGTTAATAAATAATTAGTTAATAAATATTTTAGAGTGATACGTGTTTGAATTCGATATATGTGAAGCGCAGTAGGCCAGGATCCGGGTGATACACGCTTTATGAAGGATGTGCTCATTGTACTTTCCCAGAAACCACAAATTTTTAAAGTAAAGGGTTGGTTGCCTGTGCGTTTAGACCTGTTTTTAAAGGTAAGCACATACTTGCGTATGTATAGATTCAATTTATCAATTTTGAATTTGGTAGAAATAAGTAAATAGTTGAGTTACTTTGAGCCCTCGAAATCGATGTACTGTATATAATTTGGGAGCGCATCCGTGATAATTGAAAAAGAAAGTAGTATCATCATAATTTGAAATGAATTTCCAATATGTAATAATATTTAATAAACAAATTATGATTAGATGGTTAAAGTAATTTCTTAATAAAATAATTTTTATAGTTTTGTTGTTGTATACGTATCAAGAGATTCATATTGAATTTGTCCGTTTGAACGGTAATTGTGTGACTCGAAATATGTATGTCAGGATTTATTTACCAGGAATAGGAATAATTTGATCTCTTTTTTAAAACATTAAATTCTCACGAAAGAACTTTAATTTTCTCTCTGCTTGTCTTGCTATGCTGATTTATAAGCGCTACATTTGAATTAAATTCACCTTTCAAAAGTGAATCTACGTTTTCAACGATGTAATTTTCTTCTTCCTTTCTTAATGTGCCACGTTGGAGCTCAAGATCTGTATGATTTCAAATACACGTTGAAATCCCTTATTTTAATAATATATTAAGCCTAATAGGTTACATTAAGGTTAAGAGGTTTAAGATCAGATTGACGTCTTCTATACTTATTTTAAGAAAACAGACCATCGTTTATCATTTTTTATAAAATTGCGCTGTCGACGAAGCTAAAAGTAAAGGAAAATTTTTCTCCCTCAGAAAATGACAAAACGTTAACAAGAATTATATGTCGGTAAATGCTTTCACTTTATTTGAAACTTCTTTTAATTGTTATAAAACACTTTAAGAACTATTTTTAAGATTCACTGAATTTTCAAAATGAAAGCATAATTTATCACTAAGCAAAGAACACAAGAGATAGATATCAAATCAATGCACAGAAAAATGGATTTTTTGTTTGTTCACAGATTTACATGCGGCCATATCTTACTTTTTTCTTACTTCAAACCTTACAAGAATGATCTGATACTTTACCCACGGAACGTAGGTTTCTTAATTAAAATATTCATATAATCTTCATGCGTACGTACCTTACACATGTAATATCAAATGTTAATTAATTTAGGAAATTAAAAATACTTATAAGTTATATTATTAGATATACAAAAATAAATATTATTTATATCTTCTTTAGTATCATAGCGGAAATATAAGAACATAATCTAAATATTTTTATGTTACATGAACACAGTAAGAATATAGTAAAGATTTATATCAATAAAGCATAATGTTTTATCTATCAAATGAACAGAGCATTTGAGACATTCTTATCATTACATCATCTACATTGTAATTGTAAAAACTGCGAAGAAATAATTTGGAAGTATAAAATAAAAGAAATCTCTATCGTATTAATATAAAAAAATTCGAAGAAATAGCTTCGTTAGATTTGTTAATGCTTTTGTGAAATGATTAATACTCAGATTTAACTTAATTTTAAGTGCAACTGAAGGCCTAACGTGACAAAAGATTAATAAAAATATTGAAAAGATCGAGTTATTAAATTATTATTTAGATAAATTAAAACATATACAACTGTTTATTAATATAACAAGAATTTATTGAATATAGTAAGACTCAAGAACCTAAATATAATTATTAGATATTTTTTAAATATAAGCAACTAAGAAATAATACATAACTTTACGAGAGCATTTTATCGATTACAGGCATTTTTGTAATGTTATTTGCATAAAAAATGGAATTCCAATAGCAATATCATATTTCTTATTATTTCATGATTATATTGTTGATAAATTATTTATTTCATTATTTATTAATTATAAGAAGCCTTTTTTTAATTTCAAATATTATCTTCAGCGATGAATTTTAGAAAATAATAAAATATTTAAATAAATATTTAAAGACACACACAGAGTAAATAATAATTAATAAAAAAATGATCTGTTAACAACTTCTATACCATTTCAAATGTTATTAAGGTAATTTCATTAGGCAGCAAAACGATCTAAAAAGCGAAAAGTGTTTAACTTTTTAAAAAGTAGACTACGTTCATGATTGTTTCTTTCAAATCAATGTTCATTTTTAAAACTCATAGAAATAACGCTACCTATTGAAAACTGATCCATAATAATCATTCAAATATTTTCACAAATGTAAATAATGACTTTTTAGTAAATGTGCGTAAATAGAAACAGAATTTTCATTGATGCAGTCTTAAATAATCGCATAGAAACTGTATCACGAGATCTAACGACAAAGCGTGAGCTCTAATAGTAGTTCAATTTTAAAATGCGTTATCAATAATTTTATTTCAATCATTCATAATTTTGCACGGAATTTCACACAAAACCTCATTTTCTAATTAACTTTCCATACAATGGCAGACTGGATTTACAATTATCAATACCTATTTTTACTGTACATATTTACTACTTTGATATAACAGCTCTGACGATCATTTCTTCTTTAAATTATAAAGGTATTTTTATATTTTTCAATATTCATAATAATAAAATATTTTTAAATTAATAATTTTTTATCGACTTTGCAAATAATAAATTTGGCTTCAATAATAAAACATAATCAATACAACATACGGAATAGTAAATAAAAGTATAAGTTAATTTAATTCTTAATTTTTTATCTTCGTTCAATTCTTGCAGCTTAAAACTATTGAATAATTCTTAAATAGTCAATCGCGTGCGCGCGAAAATAGAAAAAAAAGAAAAAAATTTAAATGATTTATTATTTATAATAATGCATATTGTCTATAATAAACGGTGTGTAGTAACAGTGTGTGCATATTTCACATGTGTATAACTATAAATAACATAATATTTATACGTAGATAAATAAAGTATAAATTTTAATCCATTAGAGTATGCCATGCAATAAAGAAAAAACTTTCCGATATTTTTAGAAGTACGTGATACTGATTTTGAACATCCATTCAAAATTATAAGCAAGTACGTTTATTTGTCGATAATTGAAATTGAGAGCACTCTTTTTTAGTGAAAAGTTCTACCTATGTCTCTACATATAAATTTTGTTTATCATCTTTAGTCATTATTTCATTTTCTTCTGTAAGAATATCAATCAATAATAATATAATTAAATATAGGTATTTCTTTTTAATTTAATAAAATAAGGCGTTTTTTATTTCGCATAAATTCGATAGTGGAAAGAAGAAAAACTAATCATTAAATGATTAGCTAAATTTATCAACTAGATTCAAGCTTCATGTGAATATAATATTTATAATATTTATGTCAATGTTTAATTAATGCTGCAGATAAATTTTCAATTCTTGTCGAATTAGCGTGACCCTGTCGACTTTTTCAATAATAACATGTATTTATGTAATTTATTTTTCGGAAAAAGCAAAGATAATCTCGTTACTAAGCATCAAATATCAAAACACAACAGACATTAATGCAGCTTCTTTTTTATGAAAATTACTTGTACTGTAATATCATTAATCATAGCCTTGATTCGCTTTAGTTTCGATTATATCAAACTTTTTTCTACTTTGTTTTTAGCTTATTTTCATCGGGTATATTTTTAATACTTATAATACCTATTTATCGTAACTCAACTCGTTCAGGAATAATAATCTGACCACTCAACTTACCAAATTAATTTTATATTTAAGTATGGGGAGTATATAATGTAAAAATAAGCATCACATAACAAGAATTACATTCAATAGAATAAAGAATTATTTTTATGTTTTGAAATATATTTTTATACGTTGATTTGAAATTCTTTTTTTTTAGATTAGCTTCTTAAAATTTATCTGATAATTATAATTATCAAAATACACTTTTATACTTACTCAATAACCTCTGTATTATTGATTTTCTACGGATTTACTTAATAAAATTTACCAATATTTTCATTATTGGAATAATTTTTTGTATTTATTTTTATTGAATATTTTGCTTATTAATTTTAAATATTTTCGTATGTTTAAATTTTTTTAAAAATTATATTATTGCTTTTTCTTATAAGATTTTTATTGTTTATATCTTTTCATTAAAAATTAATAATTAACCATTAAGTGTTATAAATAAACTATATGTAATTTTTTGAAAATATTAAAAATTGAACTTAGCACACATTTCTGTTTTAGAAGACAAACCATGTAATTAATAATGTTTGCTTTTGATTATATTATTAATTTTTTGTTCCTTTTACAAATTTGTTATTTTATTTAAATATTATTTAAATATAAAAATTTTTAACTTATGATATACTATGAGGTATGGTAATACTATTAGACCATAATTTGAAAAATTACAAAACATATTATGAATAAGACCATTTTAAAGTGGATTTAGTTGTAAAACTTAAAACATTTGGAATAGTGTTAAAAAGTCCATGGCATATTGTGTGATGTATATTTTCAACTTGTTATTTTTTAATAAAATATAACGATAATATTATATAGTTGTAATATTAATAAATTTCAAAATAATTTTGTTGTATAAGGTTTTGTAATTTGAAAAATATTTAAAAAGTTTGGATAAATTTTATTTTGAACTTTACAAAATCATCTCATTAATACAATAGTTACAATTTTTTAACAAACGATGTTGAAAAATTAGTCATAATCGAATTATAAAAAAATTGGGATTATTATAAAGAAAATTTGTATCCATGTTAATTGTAGTTTTATCCTTAGTAATATCATTATTAGCTTCATACTTTTATGTTTCTTAAATTCTTTGTAGATGATTATGTATTTAATTTGGATAAATATAGGATGATTGGAATTAATAAAAATATTGATGTTTATATATGTATTATTTCAAACTTTTGATTTCAAATTAATTGAATTAATTCAAACATAAATTATTTCATTTATCTGAAATATTTTTGATTATATGGCCTCGATTAAACCCGCCTAATTGTAAACTTATAAACTATATTTTTTCTAAACAGTCACGTATATTTAATACGAGCTCAATATTTTAGTTAACGTATGATAATTATTAAAAATGCTATACATTTTTTTAAGTTTGTATTACTTTATTGTATCGTAAAATATTACTTATAGATTATATAAATAGTCTATTCAATCTTATTAACTAGCCGAGAATGTATAATTTTAAAACAAGTCCAGTTTATTCATTAAATTCAAACTTTTTGATGTGTTGATATGAATTTTCAAATGTTTTAAAATAAATACCAGTTTTTTCTGATTGGAATAAAAATCTTGAAAATATTTTAAATTAAAAAAAATGTTTTAAAGTTTTAACATTATTAATATTTTAACTTCAGAAACATAATTTTATATAAACTACTTTTAAGAACAAGTCAAAATTGTTATGGAGCGCATGTTTGACATTCCAATTTTAACTATAAAATACTTTCGAGGCAGATTTTTGTCTATAATAGTTTCATTTATTCTATTTAGTTTAAAGTTTCGAAGTATCACTTTAACGAATTTCTATGTTATTCGTGTTCAATCATATAAATATTACTTAACTACTTCATCAGAGCTACTTAAATCAAACAAAGTTTCACTTTCTTTTTAATTTATTCATACAATATAAATCATTATCTTTAACATCAAACCATTTGCGAAGATGATAAAACTATTTAACCGAAAAATGGAGTAAACCTAATTACCATTCGTTACAAAATGTAGAACAAAATTACCTACCATGTTTATTTAAAGTCATTGAAAATGGTAGAGTATATATTTTTATCGATTTATATTTAATTTACATTTATTATAATCTGTATATTAATATCTTAATTCAAACAGTATATCATTAAATGAAGTTCTATTTTCCCTATTTATTTATTATTTTTATTTTTATATAATAATCGTAAACATTTTACGTAGGTAATCGTTAGTCTTTATAGCACACACAGAATTTTTTAGAAACCTTCTATTTTTAAATTTGTATAATTTTAGCCTTTTGATTCGTGCGTCACATCTTTTTATTTGTAATTACTTCTAAATCATTTGCAATGAATTCATAGTACATAGTTTTATTTTTTTAACAATGAAGTTATTCTATATCTTTTGTATATCAATGAAATTCTTTCTATAATCCTTTCTATATTTTACTCGCTTAGCTCGATTTATCATTTAAAAAGTCTTATACATTCTAATTTTTGGTCAATAGATGTGTATATGTATGTTGTTGAATTTTTTAAAATTATTCTTAAAACTTAATTAAATCTATTGCGTGAAATAATTGAAGAAATGAATTAAATCCATTCGTAAAACAAAGATATAAATTACTTCATTACTTTTTTTGAAAAATTTAGGTAAAGATATAAATTCGAGTATTTATATTCTGTAATTTTAGATATTTATATAATATACACTGTCATGTATATTTAGCCATTTATGTTAATAAATATTACAAAAAGCAAATTTGTTTATTACACCAACTCGCGGAACAGTGTCAGTTCAACTCATGCATAAAGATCGGAAAAAATAAATAATCTATTCTAACATACAGTGATATTATGACTTTCATCTATTTTATATTCAATATTATGGCTGTAGAAGAGAGAAAGAGAGAGAGAGAGAGAGAGAGAGAGAGAGAAGTAAAACTCTTGTGGTATATTGCCCTCGTTACTCGCGCTTTTTTAACAGTCTTGTCTTTTTTGGCAGTAGTAGCTCATGATTTGAAAATTCGATTTATTTGTTTATTTCTTCCGATAATGCGTTATTTATTTTTCTCCAAATTTTTTAATTTGTGGTGTTTCGAAGATTCATATGCCATTTATTTGGTTTCTTCTTGCATTAGGCAATGATTACTGATTTGTAAAAAAAACATACGTCGTCTTCCTTGATTTTCTAAAATAGTATTGTATCCTTGGTTTTGATAAGTTCATTTTACGCGAGCTTTCGTAAATGTGTTATATATTTTTTCAAATATTTTATAGTATCATACAAAACATTGTAATTACAATTGAAATTATACATATATATATATGATGTATTCGTCTATGCACTGTTAATGGGAAGTCGAGTATCGATGATGTACGCAATGATATACTATTTTGTTTGTTATTTTAAAAATTTATTTCTATTACATTTTTTCTTAAAAATCTTACTGTAATATATTAAAATATTAACTGTTTGATTACTCATTGCTTAATTAGTACTTTTATAAAATATGCTTATGTTATTATAAAATTATTAATTAAAACAACTGTCACCTTTACGTGATTATATAGTATTATTTTTTATAAAAAATTTAAAAGAAATTTTCTATTGTTGCTTCAACATCTTATATCAAACTATTTATCAATGCGACTAAACAGTTATATTCCCCTTCCACATATCGATGTCACCCCTACCTTTCTTACTCTTAGTCTGCACTTACCGAAGTTAAATTGTTACAAAGTTCAAACTGCATAATACATTTAATTTTATCCTATCCAAGATTTAAAAGTTTTGTCAACCAAGTTTTTGCATCAATACTTAAGCCATAGTTATTGCTTGTTGTTCTTTATATCAAAGATAAATTAGTAGAGAAGAATGATGGAATACGAGGTGAAGAAATATGAAAAATATAAGAGTAACATAAAATTTTTGCTCATTGGTTCAGGTCTTTGGCCAGATTTTTACAAACATCCTAGCGTTCTCAGAAAGTGTCTGAGCATTAGTTCGGCTTTTTCTAGTATCTGCACAACCTATGGAATAATTTCTTTCTGCATTACAAATATTAATAACATTAATATTTTGACAAGAGGCTTAGGATTGATGATAAGTTTTGCATCGACTTGTCTTAAGGTTAGTTATATTTCAGAATATTTAAAGCCAATTACGTAAAATATTAAATACTCTATAAAATGTCTTGTAAAAATAAAATATATAAAAAAATTAAGCATCATAAGCCTAGAAAATTAAAAAGATATTACATTTGTGTATGTAAATAAAAGCATAATTGTTATTTGCAAAGTAAAGAAATATCTATTCAAATGATATTATAAATTCGTCTGTTCAGTTATTTAAAAGTAGAATTTCAAAAAATAACAAGGATTTTGAGTTTTTCATTTTTAACAGTAAATATTCTCTCTATAAAATATTTTATACCTAATATTAATTTTAATAAAGTTTCAAGGTGTTTACAAACACGGTATTGCTAAGAGTGAAAATTTTAACTAATAAGTGAAAAATTATTTTAAATAAAGTTGAAAATTTGTTTTCCTGCAAGATAAAAGACTTTAGCCTAATCAAATAGGTATGCATCCTGGTTCTACGTAAAAAGGACTTGTTGAGTCTCAATAAAGGTATCTCGGCTCGTTTTGAAAAGGATCTTGAGATTCCTGAATTTCGACCGCATTTGTTGGCCCATTTCTCCGCGTTCTCTAAGTTCTTCTACGTCTTCGATTACTCGGTCGCTTTAAATCTCTCAATGTTGGTGTTCACACCGATATTAATGCTGAGACACGACAAGTACGTGAGAGTATTTCCACAGCTTATACCATTCAACTACGAACCTGGTATCTAATATGATCTATTTGTACTTATAAGTTTTTTGTTAAAAATTATGTGGAAAAAATCAAATAATTTTCCAATTATATTAGAAATTACTTTTAAAAGTTTAAAAAAGTAGTTATTTTTTTCTTTTTTTTTAAAAAAATTTTATATTATAAAATTATATAATACAAAAATTAAAAAAATGAAGTTCAAGTTTACGAATAAATTAAATGACCTTGATATAAAAAAAATTTTATTTTTAATCGTGTGAAATTGTGTATAGAAAAGCGAAAAATTTCCAATTTAATTCAAGTATTACGAATATAAGAAATTAACGCAGAGTAAATTCAAATAATAAGGCAATAACAATAATAATCTATACTTTACAATGGTGAGAGTGAATCGACAAAAATTGACTGCAGAAAAGCTAGATTTTATTCAATTTGAAATAAGCGATGAATTAAAATTGTGGCAGCGAAGTATCAATAATTTCAATCCAAGACAGCTATATGTATATGATATTAATATGACTACAATTAAGCGTAATTTAATTAAATATTTTACAAAAGCGAAATCACGAACTAGCGTACGAGCTAGCATTTTAACTAAATCTGCGATTAAAATGTAAATAGTTACATACGGTTATAAAAAAGGTTATGTTTTTAGGTGAGATGAAAGTAAGAAAATTTTATTTATTAAAGATTTTAATTCAGTTCGTATAGGTCTAATCTTTTATCGCTGAATTATAAATTATAATGAAAATTTTACGAAAATATTATTTAATTAATAATCAAATAAAAATAGTTAAAAATTTTTTTACTTTCTTCAGAGATATATGCTAATATATTTGGATTCTATAACTGCGTACAAAAGTATGTATCACATGTATGGATATTTAAAAAATATTATTTTAATATTGCTGCGCCAATAAGGAGGAGTTCTTCATTGGTCAATTTATGCATTCGAAGTGTTGAGCGCCTATTATTGCTGGAGCATCACCGTTGGGGTTGACTCCGTTTTTGGACTTTACGCTCTACACATGGTCGGCGAGATAAGGTTGCTTTCGGCTCGTTTTGAAAGTTTGATGTCCAGTAAAAATTACAAAAGGGATCTGAAAGAGTGCATCAAAAGACACACTCTGATTATAGATTCCCAACAATTGATGCAGCGAGTTTTTGGTTTCTTGGCAATTTGGCTTGCCGTTACTTGCGCCGTAGTTATGTGTGCTATTATTTTTCAAGCTACTGGGGTACGAGCGCTTTTTTATTTATGGAATTTAACTAGAAAAAAATCCCGTAAACTACATTGTATACTTTTACCAAATAAATAATTATTCCAGTTAATGCTAATATTGATGTTAACAAAAAATATATCAAAATTTACGGTAAAAAAGTTTTGTTTTCAAAATTCTTTAACACGAAAATGCAAATCTTCCAGTAGAATTTAAATCGGAAACAAGCGTTTAAAAGCGATCCAATCACTCTTTTTTCTTATTTTTTTTCAATTACTACAAGCCAATATTATTATTTAGCTTTACCTTCTATGTTTGTGTACGCCAACTTACGTAATGAATCTCAAGGGATAATTACTATAGTAAAAATAACAAAAATATTTTATTGCTATTCGTAATATTATTTTAATACCTGTTTTTTTTCAAATATTTGAAAAAATTGATAAATTAACGGAAAAGTCTACATCTTACTTATCCGCCCGATCTTAAGATCCTGCCAGAGAATCTTATAATTAACTTAATAATAGTTTCACGTGTTTTCTTTTACCTCCAGTGCTTTGCTTTATTTTAATCAAATACTTATTTACTTATACGACTATAAAGAAAAATGTATCTTCGTTTTTATCTAATAAAATTAAAATTATAAAATTATATTAGTAGTAAAATTTTCATTATGGAAGTTTCACAGACAAAGTTGAAAGTAGTATTAAGTAGTTTTTAGATCTTATAGAAATGAAAGTTCATAAAAAATTGCCAACAACTTTTTAGACAAAGCTCAATATTGAAATTTATGAGCTTTTATAGTTGCGAGAAAAAAGTTTTAAAACTAAATAAATACATTTATATCCTTTATTGAAACAAAAGCTAAACAAATACACCTTTACTTTTTTATGAAATATTTTATAATTTAGGGTCATATATAAATATAATTCATAATTATTTTCTTGTCCTTAATTGATGTAATTTTAAAGAATCTATAAATCACAAATATTATTTGCTGATTTTAATAAATTTTTTCAATTTTTTTAAAAATTTTATTTTCATAAAGACAAACAATGGAACTTTTATTTATTATTACAACCCATAATATTAATGAGTATATTTTTAAGCACAGATGCAAAATATGACTGCTTATAGAGCAATCTACTTAATATGTTACTGTTTCTTAAAATTGGTCCAAGCTTACACTTACGCTTGGTTTGGAAATATTATTACTGTAGAAGTAAGTATTTACTTAATAATATAATCCTTAATTTCTGAAAATTCTAATATACAATTTGTTTTAAATATTATTCTTTTGAATTAGAACAAATATTTTTTTGTTCTGATACTCATTTTATCTATTTTATAAGTTATATAATTATAATACAGCAAGAAATAAATTATTCAATCAATTTTTATTGATTATTTAGTTAAAAAAAAAATTTTAACGAATTAGATGTTTTCAAAAGATTTTTTGATTATCATAATTTAAATTCGTATTCATAATAATTGATATTGCAACATTGTATAAATGTATCATATTAATCCATCGGTTAAAGCTGTAAATTAAGAAAAGTTCCAAAGTTATTATGTAATAAACTAGCTACGAATTATTTGTTTTAGAGCGAAATGTGTCTGAATTCAATATATAACGCACATTGGCCAGAATCTGGAGATTTACGATTTATGAACGATGTTCTTGTTATTCAATCACAAAATCCACTTCGATTTAAAGCAAGCGGGTGTATAATTGTTCGCTTAGATATGTTTTCAAAAGTAAGTTATTATTTTTAAGTTTATTTTTTAAATTGAAAGAAAACTAACAAATTTTTCACTCATTACTAAATTTAAACTTATGAAATCATAAAATTATACAATTAGCTGTCAATAATTACCGAAAATTCAGAAGATTTGCTAATTGATTTAAAACGCTACTTTGATAATATGAATATTAATTTGTAAAAATGCTTCAATTAAATTTTTTTTACAGATTCTACACGCTTCAATATCTTATTTTTTTCTATTGCGAACTTTAGATGGAAATGTGTAGCAGTTACGAAAATTCATTTTTTAAATTAAAAGTACGTTTAAAAATAAGAATATGTTGTTAGAAATTTAGAATTAATTATTTTATTTATATGTTTTATTTATATTTATTTATATTAATAATATGTTGTTAGACATTTAGAATTAATTATTTTATTTATATTATAAGCACCATTATTATTACCTTTTTATTATTTTTTGAAGAATATAAAATAAGTTCCTCGATAAATAATAAAGATGAAATTGAAACTACGACTGATACAGTACGTACAATCATTTTAGAGTATTTACAATACAAAACTATCTTTTATTGATATCAAAACGTCTTTTTTACCTTTAAGGAAAAGACTGCTAGACATTGTTTTTTAATTACTGTACTATTTCATTCTGATTTTTAAAATTTGTGTTTAATTCTAATTCTGATAACGACACTCTCACTATAAGGATGACAATGTTTTTATTACTATAATCGTTGAATAAATTTATATTAGATACGATCCTTCAAATATATAATAGCAGAATAATGTGTTAAATTTTATAATTATTTTTTAGAATAATTTTTGTTAAAAATTATTGCTGTTGTTGACCTATTTATTATTTGGTTGCAACTAATTTTTGTAGGATAATTAGAATATATTAAATTATTATATATTAAAAATACGACAAAGTTATGATCTTTCAGTTTGAATGGTAAATGATCAGTTATAGATAATTCTTAATAATCTTTACACAATTTGTACATTTTTGAGTGTAACAAAACTTTTGACATTCGCTCATCTATCGGGCGAATTGTGTGTTCGAACAATTTATTTGAATAAAGATTTCTATTGAATAAACATATCTATTCTGTAATTTTCATATATAATTTTTAAAGAAATTATAAATTGATGTTTCATAAAAAGAACAATAAGTAGTTATAGTAATTGCAATAAATTTTATAAATCTACTAACACTATTTTGTTTTATTTCAGAATTAGTACTTATTATATCCGGTATGCAAGTTCTAATTGACATCTACTTCTAATAAACATCAACCGATAGTTCGAAAACTATTTTTTCAGATGAATTGTGAACCTATACTATTTTAACACAAATTTTAATATATCATTTATAAAATATTGTAAAATATGACCATTATAATTTACATAAATAATTTACTAGTTTGTTAATATTTTTTGAATACCATAAAGATTTAAGAGTCTTTGGTAAAATCACGAATTATTATTTTAAATAAAAGTTTAAACCGTACTTTTTATTTTATATTAGTGAAATAATAAATCTTGAATACTTTTAATACAACATACTCCTATCTTTTTTATAAAATAAATAAATATTTAATTAGAATTTAGATTAGCTAATAATATTACGTAAAAATTATATAAAACATTGGAATTTTCTACTACTTGTCGCGTAAATAATTTGTGCATCGAAATTTTATTCATGTATTTAAAAAAAATCGTAGTTACATGCGTACGCGTAACACACGCACTTTAGGTTTTATTGAGAATTTATTTTCATGATCTTTCAGAGCTTTTATTTATTTTTAGTTTATTACTTTACAGCTTTATTCTTAACTTTGCTCGAAATATTCTATCTCGACATTTATTTTGGTCAATATATTAAGGTAGATTTTCGAAAGTTTATCTGCTTATTAAGCTAAGGAAAGTAGAAATTTGTAGTTTATTCTAAAAAACTTAGTTTATTCATTATTTATTATTACAGTTCCGCATTTACATCTACTTTTTTGTCATAATTATTTATTTGCTCAGATCCAACTTAGACAATAGTATTTTCTATTTAATAAATTAAAGATATTCAATAGTAATAAATGTGTATTATAAATACTATTCGGTATTTTTTATATCAAATAATTTTATATTTAAAAGAAGTAACCGAAAATTCTGTTCTATTTCATTTTATTCTTCAGATTAAACTTACACGTAAACTCCTCGGTTAAAAACATTCTTTTCTTTTGAAGGTATAGGTATATTCTTTTGAAGATAAGATTATCATCAGTTATACTTATAAGATATTTTTCAAGAAAACAAAACGAATCAACTTAATTAAAAAAGAAATCGATGTATACTTAGATTTTAACAAATCTCTATATATAATAGAATTAGTTTTTTAATTTTAATTATTGTCATCACATTTCTTACCACATAAATAATTTAAAGAATAATTTAATACATAATCCTTGCAATAGCACACAAGAATAATTTAGTACATAATTTTAGTACACAAACTTAAACATTCATTAAAAATACGAAATAGAATTTACCAATAATTTTTACTCACTACTCTTTATTCTTTTAATAGTATTTTCTTATTACAAAGTTCTTTAGATAGTCTAAATCGTATTTATCAAAATTTTTAAATTACCGACGAATTTTAAATAAATATTTTTTATGTACTTGTCCTCGAACTTGATAACAGCGTTCATTTACCTAACTCACTCTATTTCTCTTCTATGTAATTGTTGGTTCCCTGCTTTGGTATGAATATTTTACTGCAATGTATAAACGCAGTTAAAACTTTATTCCGCAAAATACAGATAATTCCTCTAGGATATTGAAAGTTTATAGTATAGGTTTTTAATTTTAGTTACCAATAACAGATCGATATTTTAACGATGTTTGAGTCAACATTCGTAACTAGTAGTTTGTCAGGCAAAGATTCCCTTGACATCAATGGAAAATCAACTGAAAAATTATCAAAGATACTCGGGTGACGTTAAACGACTGCTGATTGCATCCGGGATTTGGCCAGATTTCTATACCAATTATTTCTAGATTAATTGCTTATTTAGGAGCTTTTTCGACTTTTCTTATTACTCTTGGCCTAATTAACTTTTGTATTTGCCATATATATAACGTAATAATTCTAACAAAGTGCATGGGAATATCTATAAGTTTCTTCTCATCTTTTTTGAAGGTAAGGTGTAAAAATATATATTAAATAATTTAATACGAGTTGTTCTTTGTAATATACGCGTACGACAATTGTAAATATTATTATTAACGTTGAACCATCGAATGAAAATGTGGGACAAAATTATGAAGACACCAGTAGAATATTTGCGAAATTAACCAAAAATCTGTCCATTAAAGATATAAATAAATCACTATTTTGTTACATAAAATAATATGAATTTATAAAGAATTATAAAATGTTTATTTATCTATCGAGGGCTCACATCAAATGTTCTTTATGCAGTAATACAATATTTCTGTACTCACACATCAATTTTTAAAATTCTCAAATATTAAATATAATACATGATTGGAAAAGACAATTGCTGATACAAATAATTACATAGAAATGAAATAATGAATGAAAAAATTTATAAAAACTGTAAGGATAACAGATTGAGTTTTCTAAAAATTGTTAAAAAATTTAGTAAAGCTGATCCAGACTGTAGACTAGTTATATTAATATAAAAAGTAACTCTAATAACTATTTTATTTGAGCTATATTTATTTTTAGCATAAAACATTGGTTAAATTTAAAAAATTAAATTTTATAAATTGAATATGACATGTTCCTTATAATATTTACTAATAAATTTAAAGAAAAATTTCTTTGTAAATATTTAATACAATTATAAATTAGAATCAATTTTACTGTACAATCTTAATAAATTGATAATTAATTGATAAATTTAATTTCATTAACATTCTCTACAAATTAAATAAATACGTCGAAAGTTATAACTTTTTTACTCAATGAATTAGTAGATCGAGTTTTATAAGAATTGTATTTATTTTCTTATTTAAATTTACTTTAAGATAGATGTTGTAGAAATTTTATCTTAAAATGATATTAAATAAGTGTCAATTATGTATATAAACATTTATATAAATTAAAAAAATTGTAAAGAAAATATAAAATCTTTAAACTTTTATGATTTACATTTAAAAACTATTTATTAATGATTGCATCAAATCTTTATTCATACTTTAAAGTAATGGTAAATACTGGACACTGGCTAATTTAAAAATTTTTATTAAATAAAACTTTCACTAATTAAATAATTATATATTAATCTATTTTTCATATTAAAATTTTTTAGAAAAATCAGTTGATTGATTTCTATTATAATAAATTCAATTGAAAGCTATATTAATGTCTTTAGATTAGATTAAAACAAATTTAAATTTGAAGCAACCATAACTTGCGCAATTTTTTGTTTGCAATATGTTGCTAATTCTGCATTTTATGAATTAATTACTGTATATTTAAGTAAATTAATTAATTTAAAAAATATTTATCGCTAATATTTTATTCCTTAAGATCTGCATATTTTTAATTCACCGTGATGATCTAGTTTACTTGAACAACTTCTTAACGGTGCGTTGTATGAATGATCTTGCAAATATCGAGGATCGGCCTCGTTTTCTAAATCGATTCTCATCTTTTGCCAAATTTTTTTACATACTCACCATTGCGGTGGCCTTAACCTTCATTATGAATATTATCGCGCCTATAATTGCTATTAAACGCGGTAAGTACGTACACATTTATCCAGTAATTTTTCCAATCGACTTCGAGCCTGGAGGATTAATTTATTGGATGCTTATTTGCTTACAATTCACGGGAGGATTCTTCGTCTGGTCTGTCACCAGTGGAGTTGACTCTGTTTTTGGACTATACGCTTTACAAATGTGTGGTCAATTTCGAATTCTGTCTAATAGATTTGAAAACTTAAGAGTCTCATCAGATTACAATAAAAATTTAAAAGACTGCGTAGAGCGACATCATTTGCTGATAAAGTCTCGGATTGCATTAGAGAGGATCTTCGGCTTCCTATCAATTTGGTTAGCGATTACTAGTGCCGTCGTCCAATGCTCTCTTATTTTTCAAGCAAAAATGGTAAAAATTTTTCACAATAATTTATTCGTTAGGTATACGTAAAAAATCACCAACAAATTATTCATAAATATGTACGAAAATAATTTTATTAATTATTTTTATAGCTCTTTGACTAAAAATCTCATAATAAATTATATAATTTTAATAAAAATTAAAGTAATTAAAAACGAAAAATTACTTATTTATGAAATGACTTCTAATATCGAGTTACTTCAACTGTTCAATGCGTAACCAAATTTCTTAAGATTATTCTTTTTCTTTTCCAAATTGATTTTATACGAATAAAAATAGTTTTAAAAATGCAAAGGAAAAATATATGATCTAGAAATTGGAAAAAGTAGGTGTAGAGTCTTATTTATTGGGCAGAAGTAAAAAATTATACTAGAATTTTTAAATTCAAAATTACTAAATTTTGAGATCTCGACAAAATGAATTCTATCGAATTTCGTAAGTTATGCTTTAAGCTCGGTGAAACATGAAAAATAATTAAGTATTATTTTTAAATACGTATCTCATTATGAATATTTAAGAACTTAAAAATTATATAAATTATATAAACGTATATAGAGACACAGATCTCGAAATTATCTAAAATTAAAAGTATATTACTCTTTTAAAAGATTGCTAAAATTTAAATAATGTAAGAAACAGTTGAAATTTCTCTATGTTTTTGCAGTAGTAGCAATTTTTAAATTTATATAATAATTATTCAGACTCTTTTAGAAATTTATTTTAATTTTATTAAGTAATAATATTAGCAGCAATGTAAAACTTTTAATTTGCAAAATTTAATAGCTTAGACTACAAGATAAATATGAATGTGGCGTACATTAAATTTTTAAATAATTGAAACTATCAAATCTTGTTGTTAATTTATTTAAGCTTCAGTAAACGTCTACAAATATATAATAATTTTTAATAAATGGTTACAATTATATTAGTAACAGTTATTATAAAATATTAATTACATTTTTATTTACAATACTTACGATTGATTGAAAGTTTATTAATAATTTATGTAAAAATACATTTTAATTTCAATTAACAAATTTAAAAAAATAGTTAAAATGTACATTATTTTATATGAATTGAATTAGTTTTAACTGTAAATATAAAATTTATTTACAGAATTCCGAATATAATTTAACTTCATAATATTTTAAAAATTGAATTTCACAGGAAAATTCTTAATATTTTTAAGTTAATAGCTGCACGTAAATGATTACATTTTATAATAATTTTTGCATAGAAAATTTTAAAAAATTAGTAAAATTTGTTAAATATTCTTATATTTAATTAACACTTTTTTTTTACGAAAACTCTTTCTGCGTTTGAGATAAAAAGTATTTTTGTTGAAATATTATACAATGCATAAGAGGTGTAACTCATTTATAATTTTTATAGTGATTATTTGTAAAACGAAATTACACTTTATTTTTGTTTGTCTATAAGTAATGTAATTTAGATTTTCGTTTTCTCAATAAAATCGAAACTTCATAATATAAAAAAGTTATGTAGAATACTCCTGAGATAAAAGAAGAAATGTGAGCATGTATTAGTTATATTCAATTATTAGAATTCGGAATTAGTTAATATAATATTAACAAAATAAAACATTTCTTGAATGCTTATAAAAGTTTATTTTCTATTTTATATTAAATTCTGAAAATAGCAAACATTTATTAGAAAGTCTACAAATATTATGTAAATATATATCACTTAAAACTTGCAATAAATTTGTTTTTATTCAAACAAATTCATTATATGGATATGAATGTAAAGATATGTATGGATAAGAAATGATTCATTTATGGATCCTTGATAACGCGATGTACATTAAAAAAAAATTTTTATTTAACTTTAAGTTTACTTTTTATAGAGTATTTTGACAATTTTAAAGAACCCATTGGTTTATAAGTATTCTAAGTAAAGGTACATTTTATTTGGCGCTAACAATACTTTTTCATAAAAATAATGTTTATGAAAACCGTCTTGAAAAAAAAAATGAAATGAAACTAGCTACCCTATATATGCATAATATAAAAACATAATAAAATATAAATTTATAAAGTATTTCAATTAAACTAACTGTCAGAAAAAGTATTGCAATATATGTAAATTTTAGAGAAGATTTTTATTTATATTAGAATAAAATTTAAAAAATAATTTTATTTAGGATATTAATTTTTAGTAAAATGTTATGTTTGTCCATAAAAAATTTTATTTAGCTAAATTGAAGAATATACTTTAAGAGTTTCTAAATATAAATCCTATCAAAATAAAAAATTTTATTTAAACATTGGATAAATATTTGTTATTAATCTAACTTTAATAAAAATATTTTTAATCTTTTTTAAAACCTTCTTAATGAAGTATACACATTATAAGTTACTAAATAGTGAATAAAAAATTTCTGAAATCATGCACTTATAAGGAAATTTTTTTTTAATTTTTAAAAGGAAATTAAAACAATGGGTCTTTTCAAAATTGGATATTTCTTCTTCTATATTCTTATGAAACTCGTGCAAGCTTTCACATATGGATGGTACGGAAACGTCATTGCCGAAGAGGTATGAGTCACTTTTTTTTGCTTTACTTACGATAAATAAAATTATTATAAATATACTTAGAATATGGTTTATGTATGAATAGAGTGCATACTGCCTCAATGCAATGTATAACGCTCACTGGGCTGGATCTGGAAATGAGAAATTCATGAACGATGTTCTTATTGTATTGTCACAAAACCCTTTTATCTTCAAAGCAAAAGGTTGCATGTTATTACACATGGATACGTTTACAAAAGTAAATATTATTATTTCTGTAATTGCTATTATTAATCTCATTATCATCCTTATTATAATTGGTATTAGGAATTTAAAGATTCATTATCTTTTCTTTTTAATTTTGTTCTTAGATAAATCGTTCACTATTATAAACAATAAGAAAAATTAAAAATTATATTTTATGTTTACTTGGAATCTAAAAGTTTTTTATTTTTTGATATTTCTACGTCATTTCTACATTATAATTTGCGTAGTGTTATTACCGCAAATTAAACCAAGTAGGTACAGCGCCTTTCAACGTGATTATTATCTAATTATGTACTTTTACGTTCTTTCCTTCTTAGTCGATATCAAATAAATTATCTAAACTAATTATTTTTAATGTTCTCAATTTACTTTTATACTATTTTTTTTAGAATAAATGTTATGAATATGTACAAGAGTATTAATAATTTATTTGTTTTTTAATTTATTACTTGCAGAAAACGTAATAATAAATTTATTTTTGGTCTCATTTTACTTTTTTCAAAACATTATTGCACCGAAAAGTTTAATTCCACCTAGATTATTATTAAAAATTGTATCAATGCTCGTAATAGTAATATCGTAAAGTAATATTCTTACGATATCCTTTTAATCTTTTGTAAAATAATAAAAGATTTCAACTAATAAAATAATTTCCCCAAATTTAAGACTAAATTTTTATAACATTTTACCACATACAGATAGAAAATTTTTTTTTTCTTTATTATATAACAACAAAATAATAGTATTCATTATTTCCTAATTGAATATTATCGTTTATAAAACTTAGTCAAAAGAGAGGAATAACTTACTATTATCTTTTAATGTACTTCTGGTGTAATGTAATCACCATTAAATCATATTTTCAGTTTTGTAATTATGCTTTTAGTATACCAAGTTTAGAAAGAACGTAAAAAAAATTTTATTATAAACATAAATTAGTAGTATGAACATGTAATATTAAAATTAATTCAATACTATAAATAAATAATAATAGTAATTATTATTATTTACGTAGCTTCTAGTTACGTAATAAAACTACTAGTTACGTAAAATATAATTTTAGTTATATAAATGTTTACAAGTTTAGCAAATTGTGATACATGAAACATAATTTTAAAACATGATTTTAAATATTATTAATTTAAAACTTCCTTAAAATTAATTAACCGAGTACATGTTACTAACTAATATTGAGTGATTTAGACATAAAACTATTTATAATATAAATTAAATATATAATAGACTTATCAGTTACAATAATTTATGCATGTATTTTATTTGAAAATTTTGAATTGATAAAACTTTATATTTTATTTTAAAATTGAGAGTGTAGCAATTCCAAAGCTAATGAACCAATTCTAACTATCCTAATTAATTAACGCATATCGAATAATTGTCAATATTGCTTTACTGTTCATTATGTATATACTTTTTTTTATAATTTATCCATTTTACGATTAATAATTAACAACGATTCTGTATCTCAAATAAAGACTATTAAAAAGTTCAACTTACGATTAAAATAATTTGTAATTAATTTTTCGATTTAACTATTATTTTGATAATTATGATTATGAAATTGTTTTTTAAAGATTATATTCTGATTGTTACACTTTCTCGCTCTAATTATTTAAAAGCATAAGTTTTAATTAATATTAATGATTTATATTAAGAATTATATGTAGACGTCTGCATGAATACAAAGGAGCTCATGGAGAAAAAGAAATTAGAAACAAACAGAGATAATAACAAAAAAATTTGGCGTTTTTGATAAAAACTCTATAATTGGTTTATTCCTTTTTAGTATAATATTGCGAAAAATTTAAGAGATTGTCAAGATTTTTCGAAAGTCGGAACAAAGTGCAACGTTTAGCTTTAAATGCACCATGTAATTTAAAATTTCTCTCTCTCTCTCTCTCTCTCTATCTTAAATTCTTTCGCTCTATTTCATTTAGCTTTACTTTGATTCGGCCTTTTCTAATATACTGTAAGCACTTAATTGACTAAAAAATATAAGCGAAGAAATAATTTCTATTTATAGTTTAACTTTTGAATGGATTTTTTTGCGAGTTCACTTTGAACAAAATAATAAAACTTAAGTTTAAGTATAAACAACCACTAAACAATTTATTAATAAATTGAATTTTTATCTTGCAATTTGTTATAAAACAGTAATTGAGAAATAATTCAATTATGGAAATACTTATTTGCAGTTATAAAAAATTTTTTAATTAAGACATTTTTATTTATATAAAATGTGAAAACTAATTTTGATCAAATTGATATTTTGTACCAATTAACTTTAATAAAAAATATTTAATAAATATTTAAATCCTTATTTTTAAATTTGATTGATCCAAATTTTATAATTGATTTTAAAATTTCAAAATAATTTTAAATTGAACAATTTATAAGTTTTAATACAATATTTTAATTATATTCATGTGGTATTGATAAATGTATAAGAAATTTTTACAGCTTTTAATAATATACATATGAGTCAATAAACAATTGGTTTATTTAAACCAATTTTTAAAAAATCATTTATCTATTCTGTGTCAAACCAAGAAATAATAGAAAACAACTATAATTAGTATCAATATCCGTATAATAATTAAAAACAAATATAACTAAAAAATAAACTTTGACTTTAATTGTAAAATTTTTTTCACAGATTATTCATACATCGGCATCGTACTTTTTTCTGTTACAAGCGCTGGATGAAGCAACTTATAAATGAATTACTATAATTTATTTTACAAATATCTCAAAATTATATACTCATTTATGTATTCAATGTATTTAATAAAAAAAAGATATTTTTATACGAATATAGTATAACTTATTGTTCTTATTCAATAAATGACTCCCTTGAAATATTCTATACGGATTAATTTATTTATATATTATTATTTATAAAAACAAATTTAGGAAATTATTCATATTTCACATTATTAATATAATGTAACTAATAATAAAAACAAATATCAATATATTAACTAGAAGTTTAGGACTTCTTGTAAGCTTCTCAGTAGTCACCATCAAGGTAATCTATAAATTTCATCTGAGTATCAATAATAATTAAAATAATAAAAAATTTATGCGATATGTGAAAAATAATAATACTGTTTAATACATTACACAGAAAAAACTATAAAAAATAGCATTACTATCGATAGAGAAATTCAAAAATATATTGAAACAAGTGCATCTAACAGAATTCAAAATTTGATTGAATAATTATGAATTCAAATCTATAATATAATTACAATGCAGTAATGCCAAGTCTTATTGTTATTTATTATTATGTTAGTGCGTGAAAAATATTACAAATGTATATCGATACTTAAAATTTTGATTCTGTAAGATGACCAGTAATAAATAATATCAATTATTTCAGTGTTTGTCAACGTATTTAAGTTTTCCGCATACGCAATAAAATATATTTTATAAGTATCATAGAATTTAATTATTGCAAAAGCATATAATTCATATCATTTAAGCGGGACTATGGTTTAGGTTTATCTACGCCTAGGCAAAATGAAAAAAAAGATATACATTTTTTACAAAACTATTTCGATTAAAATATATTGTCACAGAGTAGAAAAGAAAATTTCCTAAAAATATAATAAATTTATCTAATAATATATCGTTAAATAAATGAAACTGTCAAATATAAGAGTGAAAACGTATAATTCTTTGACTTGAAGTAATATTATGATAGGAGCGGTTTAAACTCGAAAAACAGTTACTATTTATTTTGAACAAGTATCGAAGTTCTAGGAAGTATAAAGACTAAGTGAGTATTTTATGGATTTTATAGATTTATATTGCAAAATTCGCGTAAAAGTTATTATAAAAATTGGGTCGAGTAAAGAGTAAGATGTGAAAATGAACTGAAAATATTATTGATAATACGCATATTATTAATTCTTATTAAATCAGTAGACAATAGCATTAATCGCATGGTGTATAAATGAAACAGTTGATATTTTGGCAAATAATTCATGAAAATTTAATTATAATTTTTTAAAAACACTTAGATTATTTATGAACTAATTAAAGATAAAAATTAAGTAGTCAATAGTCATGGCATTGCATCAAATAGATCTGCAAGTCTTAATAAAGGCCTGTCGAGAAATTTTGCGCGTGATCTGGAAATTCCTCAATTTCGACCGTATTTGCTGGCACATTGGCGGACTTTTTACAAATTCTTTTGCATCTTCAATTACTCTGTCTTCATAAACTTCTTGCTATATGCAATTATTCCCTTGACATTGATTAGATACGGCAAATACGAGAGAATGTATCCTGAAATTATGCCGTTCAGCTATGAGCCAGGTAAAATATTTTTTTAAAATATTTATTAATATTAAGGAGAAGATAGTCGAAATTTTTAAATTGAATAATCTGTAAAAGTCGAAGTTTCTAAACGTTCCAATCGTTCAAAAACTAATACGCATAATTAAAAACTTCTTCTAATCTGCGACTTTATTACACTTTGTAGAGTATCGTAAGATGAGCAAGATTTTATAATATTTTTAAGTTTTCTTTTAAATGCGAATTTAAAATAAAATAATTGTTAAATGTAAAGGGAATGTCTGATTTTAGAAAAAATTTTTAGTTCTACAAAGGGCAAAATAAATTTACAGGAATTATCACTTATATTATTTATTACAAACCATGCAGAGAAAACTTTAGCTTTAACAGACGAATTAAATTTACTCGAATACCTTCAAGTTCACAAAAATAAAAATAATAATTAATGTATGTCTTATAATAATATAATACCCACACTATTGGCGGAATATAAAATCAGAGCTTAAATTAAATGTAAAGCTAATTTTTTTTTTTTTTTAAATCTGTATATTTTTTCAGTATTTTCGATTGTAAAATTATTAATAAAAATATGAAATTAAGGGAAATTTTAAATAATTCAATGCTTACTTAATACGATTATTGGTCTTGACATCACATTAAAAACATTAAAAAAAACATTTATCGTGTACTTAACTTCAATTATTTATTTATATTTAATAAATATTTATTGAAACCAACGCCCTGAAAATTAATTGATTAATAATTAATTAAATGGTACAAGCTTGACTTTACTTATAGAAATAATTTATAAGATAATGTCTTGCAAATTTTTACTATGCCAAAAGTAAACTAAAATACATACAAGATAAATTAAAAATTATTTTAAAAATACAATTTAATAATTTTTATGAACTATATAATGTATGAAGAATTCTTTCAAAATTATGCAATTAAGAAATACGATAAAATTTTTTATTGAAAAAATTTATAATTTTTTCATTCCCAAATGAATAATGGTAAGGCAAAAGAGTTAAAAAGACCATTAGCTACTAACAAAAATGATTATTTCGATATATTTGAAATAACGGACTTATATGAAGTATCTAATTAATTAAGTTCAAGTGGTTCACTAAATAAAATGGCAGAAATAAAACGATTCAATAAATAATTTTTCGTTTAAATCATTGAGATCTATATGTTCAATTGTAGATTGGCATACAGAGCATTAACGATTTGATTTACATGCACAAAACTTCTATTTAGTTCAATACTTGTATTGTAATAATAATTTTATATACGATCGCCACATTATCATCGCTAAAATAATATCCATATTAGTTGAATTCGATTGTTTTCAAACTAATAATTTATGCAATTATTAATCGTTTAGAGTATGAATCTTGTTATTATCAAACTTAATTAGTGAACGAGAGTTTTTCGCACCATATATCAGTCTATCAAAAATTAGCTTTGAATCTAATTTAGATTTCAACAAAAAATTTTATCGATTAACCTAGCTGAGAGACAACGATGATAATAAATACGATTCATTTAAAAATTCAAAAAGTAAAATTTAAGTATTTCAAGTTTTTAACGTAATTTATTCCGGGTATTTTGAAATTCTGCTTTTTAAGGGTATTGGTACGTGACCGAGTGACTTTTTGTTTATCTGCGTCATACTGAAACTGTTACGATCAAGCCAAATGTACTATAGATTCTCATAAACAACAATATACTAACATAATAACAAACTAATAATTTTGCTGTGCTGTTTAGATAAGTAATTTACTCGTAAAAACGTAATTTACTCGCATCGTCTTATTCACTACCACTTACAAAACAGTATATTGTTAATTTTTAAATATTAATTCAAAGTCATGAGCCTCGAACATATATTGAATATTTAGCTTATTGAATATATCATATGATTAATCGTGTGTCAGGTGGACTAATTCACTGGTCACTGTATGGATTCGATATTGTGGCTGGTTATTTTCTCTGGATCTCGACGTGTGGCGTTGATTCAATCTTTGGATTATATTCATTACAAATGGTTGGAGAACTAAAGTTGCTTTCTTATCGTTTCCAAAATTTAAAATTCAATTCAAATTATAAGAAAGAGCTAAAAGACTGTGTCGACAGGCACACTGAATTAATGGAAGCTATACCTGTAATGGAGCGAATTTTTGGTTTGCTCGCGATTTATATTGTAGTTACGTGTGCTATTCTTTTATGCACTCTTATTTTTCAGGCAACTGAGGTGTGTATTAAATTTATATTTATATTAAGATTACAGTATGATTAAATTAAGCATGGCTCTTGCTTTTTAACTATACTAACCAACGTGCCATCTTAGGTTCAAATATTTCTGTACTCCGTGAACTTATTGGTTTATTCATTTTTAGTAATTTTTAAATAAAAATGAAACTAATTCTCTTCTTTTTTAATAAGAAACTTAATAATAGTTTTATACCATACATATCTAGTTTTACGAGCATTTCATTCAAAATAATATTCAATTTCCAACTTCAAATGCAACTCGTGAATGGCATTGGTACAAAATTGCTTATTTTTTCTTCAATACAGACAAAGAATATGAGCTTTTTGAAAGTATGCTACTTGATTTGCTACAGCTTTTTAAAGCTAGTCCAAGTTTCTTCCTATGCCTGGTTTGGAAATATTATTAACGTTGAAGTAAGTACTTATTTTATTGGAAAATTTAAGTGGAAAATAATTTTTACTTATTATGTTATTTACGTACCGCCATGGATGACTTAAAATATTTGAAGCAACCAGTCGATATAAAACATGATTCTGTCAATTTTTCGAACTACAGTTTTTTTAACTAGAATTATATCCTTAAAAAGATTAAATTTCCACAAACTATACTTAGCAGTCATTTTAATAACTGAAACTCGTTTATATCAATTTTAACAATTTTCTAATTTTTTATATATAATCAAAAATCCAAAATTTTACACGAATAAAAAGTTGCAGTCCTCATCGCGAACTAATAAAGGTAATTTTAATTAAAACAATATATCTAATTGATGATTGAACTGTGCAGAGCCAAGCTTGTGTGGACTCTATATATAATGCATACTGGACAGATTTTGGTAATTTGCACTTTATGAACGACGTACTAATCATCTTATCGCAAAAACCATTAAGTTTCAAAGCAAAAGGAGTCATGGCATTAGAATTAGATGTTTTGTCGAAGGTAAACAAAAATAATTGTAAAGTCTTATTTTGTAATATTATTACTTTTTTATTTATCAGAATTATTCATTCAGATTAAATGGAATGAAAACATTCAAATTTATGCTTTTTACTACAGGTCGTGAATACCTCGGTATCGTACTTTTTCTTGCTGCGAACTTTGGAAGAAACACTTGACGTATCTGAATAAAGGTTCATTATTATATTTTTGGAGTGATCCAATATTTTAAAATATTTGCTATCGTTATAATAAGCAATAACTAAATTTAATTTTATAGAATAAATAAAAAAAAATTAAATGAAAGTATTTATAATTCATTTATTGATGTATGCGGATGTGTGCTTGTGTTTATGCTTGTGCCTGCGTCTATTTTATTGCTATTAGATTAATAAACACGAGATTTATATCGACCATTTAATTAATGTCGGTTTATATCAAACCAATGAATTTCTTAATTTTGCCGTACATATTTTTATTCGAGTATCTAAAAATTTTACTTGTAAAAGCAAAAATATTTATATAACGAGAAAGAGATTATAATATTTATAGAAATAATCTTTATAGTTTTATTATATAATAAGACCAATAAAATAAAGTAAACGGTAATACTTCGCTTCATCGTTTAGATAACGAGAAAACTACTGTTTATTAATACTATTGTATTTTTACGTTCAGCTATTTTCCTTTTTCCTTTATTCTTTTTTTTGTCTTGAAGTAAACTCTTTTTTGATAATCCAACTTTATTTCATCTCCAACTTATACCTATGATGAAAGTTTCCGTAATTTTAATAAGTTTAAATAATGACAGTGATGATGTTTCGTAATTTATAGTCTACTGATGTATTAACATTTTTTAATATAAATATTTTTCTTTAAAATTACTTTAAAAAATTCTTTTGGTTTCATGTCTAAACCTGATCTAGTAGAACAGAAACAGTTCGATTAAAGCCTTTTTTCATTTATAGACTTTATTTTATCATTGTACAATAAATTTAAATGCAATGTATCGTTAACATTGAATTATGATTGGTATAAGTATCTTTAGTATATTAGTTAAACAAATTTATCTACCAGTTATTCTATTTTGATAAACAGGCACTTTCTTGTCTTGTTAACTTAATTTTACATTCTTTCTCTAAATTAACTTTTCATGTCATGTATTATAAATATTTTAGAAATTAAAATATTAAAATAGAACAATTTAAAATTAAAGGATTATTTAAATTTGCTTATAATTCTTGTAATATGTGTAACGAGCACCTCCTAGAATCTTCTTAGTTAACTTCAAGTCCCTTATTAATATTAAAAAAAATTTTTTCGTGCTTCAAATCCTGTATAGTTCGATAATGGGAAAAGGACCGCCCTACACTTCTCTGTAGCCATCCAGTACGAAAGTATAACCCTGTGACGTTCATTTTTCCCAACACCGTGTTTATGTGTTATGTATTTCCCTAATACCATGATTAGTGTGCATTATACTCTTCATAATTTACTTCAGTAGGGCTGAACGAATTTAATTACTGAAATATAGTCACCGAATTCGTAATTACGAAAATAAGTTTTAATCGATAGTATATTTTTTCAGCGTATGATAGATTAGAAAATATGAAAAATTATTTCGTTGATAAACGCATATTGTTAGATATTTAATTGAATTATATAGATTCACGTTTATACCTACGTTATTCAACTATTATTATTATTATCGCTATTGTGAAGTAAATATTAACCGTCAGGGAGAATTCAATAAAATATTTTTAATCCAGTAAAAAGCTTAGATTAACACGAGAACTCAAGTTAAACTTTACAAAAGTTTACTTATTAAAAAAAAATTACGTAATTATTAGATTATAAATTATTTTTTCTAGTATTAAAAAAGATTTAATTTTCAAATCCTAAAATGAACTCTTAAGACTGTGTTAAATAATAAAAATTGAAAGCTGCAGATTTAATTTTCATATATTTATTTAAAGATTCAATATTTAAATACCAATATTAAATTGAACAGCTATTTTCACTAAATGTGTTGTTGCCATATAATATTCAAGTAACCACCTGCTTATTATTTTATACATTACCGTTTTCTGTTGAGTTTGTGTAAATAAACGTATATCCGTAAAATATTTTAATTGTTTTTTTATTAAGACGCTAAAATTATCAAAAGTTGTATTTAATAAATTGAGACAAACATCATATTTTATTTACAAATTTCAATATTTTACCTTAAATTTTCCTAATAGTTTTATAAAATTATGCGTTTAGGTCCAATTAATAAAATATAATAACATACTTTTCTTAAATCAATACTCTGTAGTACAAAATACTCTATTAATGGCATCAATTGTAAGTGCTTGCTTATCTTAGACTCAGAGGAATTCTTCAATGTTTTATCATATTTATTTACATTATTTTCTTCATCTTCTTCGTCTTCTTCATCTAATACATTTTCTAATCCAACAGTTATTAATATTTGTGCAATCCATATCCGAATTCCAAGTAATCGCCTTTAAGTGGGAAGCTTTTGAAGTTGAAAAAAGACGTCATTATTTTAAATAAAAAAATTACAAATTTTTTACGTTCATTTGCTGATACAAAAGTGATATTGGTGATGCGATAAAATGATATTATTATGACGGTGATGCTACGCCAGAAAGTGCATAGTGTTTTGCAAGTAGCATATCAACATATTTTAAAGAATTTGAAAATATGTTCACAAGCACAGCGTTTAATTTTCCGTCGTACATCAAGCTTTACATTTATCAAACTAAACCCATCGATTCCCCTTCCACTAATGCGCATCATCCCTTCCTCTTGTCTTATATTTTCACGGAACTCAAACTTTATACTGCATAATGAACGCAAACTCATTCTTCCAATATTTCAAACTTTGTAGATAGACTTTTTCTTTATATTGATTTTGCTGAACTCAGTTTCATTGCATTTGCTTACCGCGATATTAGATTCATGATATGATGATGGAACACGAGGTTAAAAAATACAAAAATTACCAGCGCTACATAAAATATATGATTGTGGCTTCAGGCGTTTGGCCGACTTACGAAAAGCATCCACTTATCCTACGAAGGTTTTTAAGTATTTGTTCAGCTTTTGCTAGCGGATGTACATTTTATTGTATTATCTCTTATTGCATTGCAAATATCACCAATATTAATATCGCAACTGGATGCCTAGGACTTATGATAGGATTTTTTACTAATTTCATGAAGGTAATTTAGTAGTTTTAGGATAATATAATTGATCAGTTTAAAAGATGGTAAATATTTTTTGCTTTAATTTCTAACTACATTTTTAATATGGATTAAAAAAAATATGGTCATATATTGAAAATTTTGCGACATGTTTATTCAACATAAATGAAAGGATTTATATTTACATACGTAGATTTGTGATGAAAGAGAATATTTAGTTTAAGATGATTATGCATTAATATAAATAAGTATATAAAATATACATTGAAAATATAAAATATATTATATAAAACTTAATTTGAAATCATTTTTATGGAAATATTTGTTGTCATAATTTATGACCATATATTTTGAACGTAATCCGTGTTTTCTGAGATTCTGATTCTGTAGTATAAATTTTCGGATGTATCTGTATACAAATGTACATATATATATTCTATAGATATTCATATTAATTATGAACGAGCGAAATCTCCAAGAGCTGAATGAAGGTATTTCTTCAAAATTGAAAGTGATCTGAAAATAGTTTTCATTACAGCCGCATCTATTATTTCACATACGGAAGTTCTGCATCTTATTTTATCGTTTAAATCTTGCATTGTTCTTCAGCTGCCTTTTACTAATAATCATGCCTTTGTTGGCCCTAAGGAATAATCAATTCGTTAGGGCGTACCCACAACTTTTACCGTTCAACTACAAACCAGGTGACGTCAACTTATTTATATAACTTTATAATCTCGTATTTTCCAATTACACAATAAATGCAATCTCATTCCCTTGCAATACAATATTCGTTAAGGAGATTAAAAAAATGTTTAATAAATTGAAATTCAGAATAATTGTACCTCGTAATTTTTTATTGCTTATTTTTCTGACAAATATTAGTGAATCATGTAAATTTTGTTTGAAATTAAGTTCTCTATAGAATATATACTACATTCAGTACAAAATTCTTCTCTAATTAAACATTAAATAAAAATTTAGAATCTGGTTTTATTTAATATGTGCATGTTTTTACATAATTATTGTTACGTCATTTAAATATATTTTGGAAAGCACATATTTAAATAAGCGTAAATCAGGTATTTTTCAACATCTAAATAAATACAAACAAAAAAATAAATAAAGACAAAAATTTTTTATGCACTATTTTTTAATTAGGAGGGTTTATTCATTGGTCTATATATATATTTGAGGTGTGGAGTGGATTTTATTTATGGACTGTATCCTGTGGCGTCGATTCCTTCTTCGGACTTTATGCATTGCATATGGTTGGAGAACTAAGAGTACTTGGATCCTTATATAAGAATTTAAGATCTAGTACCAATTACAAGGATGATTTAAAAAAATGCTTGGATAAACATCGCCTATTGATAAATTCCCGTTATAAATTGGAACAGACTTTCGGTTTTTTGGCTTTGTGGTTGGCAGTCACGTGCGCCATTGCCATGTGCGCAGTTGTTTTTCAAGCGACACAGGTATTTTGTCCTATAATTTATTGCATACAACGATGAGTGTGTGAAAGTAATAGATAATTTCAATATACATTATTTCTATAAAACGATAATAAAATTGTAGACAAATTATTTTAAATAAATAAATAAATATACATATATATATATATATACACAATATATATACATATATTGCCTTTTGTAATTTTACATTCCATTTATAAATGACGCTTAATCCAAGGAACTTTAAGATACTTTTTTTATGCAGACAAGAAATAAAAAATATCGTTAGATTATTCTACTTAACTGGACATTTCATCTTAAAGTTAATACAAGCATATTCCTATGCTTGGTATGGACATATTATTGCCGAAGAGGTGAGTGATTTATTTATTCATGCTGTAGATTAAATAAAAATATAACGAATATTCAGTTGATATGGAATGCTCGTAATTAAAATAAAAATTGGTACTCTAAACTAACTAATCAACGAACCAACGTTAAGCTTTAAAAGGTTTTGAATAATTAAGATTACAAATTTAATGGAAATCCTGTACATTTTGAAGAAAACTTGTTATGAAACATGCAAAACCGATGCATGTGTCGCAAAATATTCTACGTCAAAGATCATAAAAGAATATCGATTAAAAATCTATTACTCAATTAAAGAAAAGAAATAAATTTGTATTCCCCGCAAGAAATTCTATTCCATGAAAAATTGCTAATATTCACTTAACACGCTCTCTATTCAATAAAATTAATATTTTTATACTATTTTTTACAACGTACTGTTATTTCTTTGTTTTTTTCGTTCATTTAATAATAAACAGGCAAAATTCTAAAGTATGCTATACATGTGCTTGAAAAATGTTTTCGATAAACTAAAATTTTCTTATATTTCACGTAATGATATTATATTATTGTATCAATAGGCATTGTATTATTAATATGTATACGTTTTATTCGTCCGGGTAATCTGGTTATTTAATCGATCAATGACATAGTAATCACGTCTGTACGAGGTGATTTTCTACCTAAAAAATAATAACAGATTTAATTAATCTCAAATAATAGATTGTAGAAGTAATTAATTTTCGCGTCTTTTTTTTTTGAATATTTTAGCCCCTTAACACATATGTATTGATAAATAAGAAAAAATTTTAGTTTTATAAACGTAAATTGCGTTTTCTCATTTTATATATTCTTATTGCCATATGAAAAGTTTGTTGAAATTTAATTAATTAATACTAAAATAATGAAACAATTATAACTTCCCCCCATTTTCCATCGTAATTAATATATAATCAACGTAAACAGATAATAATATTTTCATATTTCCCTTATGAAACGCATTACAAATTATTAATTTAAAAAAATTTAATTATCTAAATAATAATATCTCCATAGTAATTGTTAAATTATAGTTATATTCAGTTTTATAAGAATGTTTTTATTTATAATTAATTTCCTTTTTATATCTATGAAAAAAAGTTAAACTTTGATTTATTTAATTATTTTTTACACTTATTAAATTAGTTAATAAATAATTAGTTAATAAATATTTTAGAGTGATACGTGTTTGAATTCGATATATGAAGCGCAGTGGCCAGGATCCGGTGATACACGCTTTATGAAGGATGTGCTCATTGTACTTTCCCAGAAACCACAAATTTTTAAAGTAAAGGGTTGGTTGCCTGTGCGTTTAGACCTGTTTTTAAAGGTAAGCACATACTTGCGTATGTATAGATTCAATTTATCAATTTTGAATTTGGTAGAAATAAGTAAATAGTTGAGTTACTTTGAGCCCTCGAAATCGATGTACTGTATATAATTTGGGAGCGCATCCGTGATAATTGAAAAAGAAAGTAGTATCATCATAATTTGAAATGAATTTCCAATATGTAATAATATTTAATAAACAAATTATGATTAGATGGTTAAAGTAATTTCTTAATAAAATAATTTTTATAGTTTTGTTGTTGTATACGTATCAAGAGATTCATATTGAATTTGTCCGTTTGAACGGTAATTGTGTGACTCGAAATATGTATGTCAGGATTTATTTACCAGGAATAGGAATATTTGATCTCTTTTTTAAAACATTTAAATTCTCACGAAAGAAACTTTAATTTTCCTCTCTGCTTGTCTTGCTATGCTGATTTATAAGCGCTACATTTGAATTAAATTCACCTTTTCAAAAGTGAATCTACGTTTTCAACGATGTAATTTTCTTCTTCCCTTTCTTAAATGTGCCACGTTGGAGCTCAAGATCTGTATGATTTCAAATACACGTTGAAATCCCTTATTTTAATAATATATTAAGCCTAATAGGTTACATTAAGGTTAAGAGGTTTAAGATCAGATTGACGTCTTCTATACTTATTTTAAGAAAACAGACCATCGTTTATCATTTTTTATAAAATTGCGCTGTCGACGAAGCTAAAAGTAAAGGAAAATTTTTCTCCCTCAGAAAATGACAAAACGTTAACAAGAATTATATGTCGGTAAATGCTTTCACTTTATTTGAAACTTCTTTTAATTGTTATAAAACACTTTAAGAACTATTTTTAAGATTCACTGAATTTTCAAAATGAAAGCATAATTTATCACATAAGCAAAGAACACAAGAGATAGATATCAATCAATGCACAGAAAAATGGATTTTTTTGTTTGTTCACAGATTTTACATGCGGCCATATCTTACTTTTTCTTACTTCAAACCTTACAAGAATGATCTGATACTTTACCACGGAACGTAGGTTTTCTTAATTAAAATATTCATATAATCTTCATGCGTACGTACCTTACACATGTATATCAAATGTTAATTAATTTAGAAATTAAAAATACTTATAAGTTATATTATTAGATATACAAAAATAAATATTATTTATATCTTCTTTAGTATCATAGCTGAAATATAAGAACATAATCTAAATATTTTTATGTTTACATGAACACAGTAAGAATATAGTAAAGATTTATATCAATAAAGCATAATGTTTTATCTTATCAAATGAACAGAGCATTTGAGACATTCTTATCATTTACATCATCTACATTGTAATTGTAAAAAACTGCGAAGAAAATAATTTGAAGTATAAAATAAAAGAAAATCTCTATCGTATTAATATAAAAAAATTCGAAGAAATAGCTTCGTTAGATTTGTTAATGCTTTGTGAAATGATTAATACTCAGATTTAACTTAATTTTAAGTGCAACTGAAGGCCTAACGTGACAAAAGATTAATAAAAATATTGAAAAGATCGAGTTATTAAATTATTATTTATATAAATTAAAACCATATACAACTGTTTATTAATATAAACAAGAATTTATTGAATATAGTAAGACTCAAGAACCTAAATATAATTATTAGATATTTTTTAAATATAAGCAACTAAGAAATAATACATAACTTTACGAGAGCATTTTATCGATTACAGCATTTTTGTAATGTTATTTGCATAAAAAATGGAATTCAATAGCAATATCATATTTTCTTATTATTCATGATTATATTGTTGATAATTATTTATTTCATTATTTATTAATTATAAGAAGCCTTTTTTTAATTTCAAATATTATCTTCAGCGATGAATTTTAGAAAATAATAAAATATTTAAAATAAATATTTAAAGACACACACAGAGTAAATAATAATTAATAAAAAAATGATCTGTTAACAACTTCTATACCATTTCAAATGTTATTAAGGTAATTTCATTAGGCAGCAAACGATCTAAAAAGCGAAAAGTGTTTAACTTTTTAAAAAGTAGACTACGTTCATGATTGTTTCTTTCAAATCAATGTTCATTTTTAAAACTCATAGAAATAACGCTACCTATTGAAAACTGATCCATAATAATCATTCAAATATTTTCACAAATGTAAAATAATGACTTTTTAGTAAATGTGCGTAAATAGAAACAGAATTTTCATTGATGCAGTCTTAATAATCGCATAGAAACTGTATCACGAGATCTAACGACAAAGCGTGAGCTCTAATAGTAGTTCAATTTTAAAATGCGTTATCAATAATTTTATTTCAATCATTCATAATTTTGCACGGAATTTCACACAAAACCTCATTTTCTAATTAACTTTCCATACAATGGCAGACTGGATTTACAATTATCAATACCTATTTTTACTGTACATATTTACTACTTTGATATAACAGCTCTGACGATCATTTCTTCTTTAAATTATAAAGGTATTTTTTATATTTTTCAATATTCATAATAATAAAATATTTTTAAATTAATAATTTTTTATCGACTTTGCAAATAATAAATTTGGCTTCAATAATAAAACATAATCAATACAACATACGGAATAGTAAATAAAAGTATAAGTTAATTTAATTCTTAATTTTTTATCTTCGTTCAATTCTTGCAGCTTAAAACTATTGAATAATTCTTAAATAGTCAATCGCGTGCGCGCGAAAATAGAAAAAAAAGAAAAAAATTTAAATGATTTATTATTTATAATAATGCATATTGTCTATAATAAACGGTGTGTAGTAACAGTGTGTGCATATTTCACATGTGTATAACTATAAATAACATAATATTTATACGTAGATAAATAAAGTATAAATTTTAATCCATTAGAGTATGCCATGCAATAAAGAAAAACTTTCCGATATTTTTAGAAGTACGTGATACTGATTTTGAACATCCATTCAAAATTATAAGCAAGTACGTTTATTTGTCGATAATTGAAATTGAGAGCACTCTTTTTTAGTGAAAAGTTCTACCTATGTCTCTACATATAAATTTTGTTTATCATCTTTAGTCATTATTTCATTTTCTTCTGTAAGAATATCAATCAATAATAATATAATTAAATATAGGTATTTCTTTTTAATTTAATAAAATAAGGCGTTTTTTATTTCGCATAAATTCGATAGTGGAAAGAAGAAAAACTAATCATTAAATGATTAGCTAAATTTATCAACTAGATTCAAGCTTCATGTGAAATATAATATTTATAATATTTATGTCAATGTTTAATTAATGCTGCAGATAAATTTTCAATTCTTGTCGAATTAGCGTGACCCTGTCGACGTTTTCAATAATAACATGTATTTATGTAATTTATTTTTCGGAAAAAGCAAAGATAATCTCGTTACTAAGCATCAAATATCAAAACACAACAGACATTAATGCAGCTTCTTTTTTATGAAAATTACTTGTACTGTAATATCATTAATCATAGCCTTGATTCGCTTTAGTTTCGATTATATCAAACTTTTTTCTACTTTGTTTTTAGCTTATTTTCATCGGGTATATTTTTAATACTTATAATACCTATTTATCGTAACTCAACTCGTTCAGGAATAATAATCTGACCACTCAACTTACCAAATTAATTTTATATTTAAGTATGGGGAGTATATAATGTAAAAATAAGCATCACATAACAAGAATTACATTCAATAGAATAAAGAATTATTTTTATGTTTTGAAATATATTTTTATACGTTGATTTGAAATTCTTTTTTTTTAGATTAGCTTCTTAAAATTTATCTGATAATTATAATTATCAAAATACACTTTTATACTTACTCAATAACCTCTGTATTATTGATTTTCTACGGATTTACTTAATAAAATTTACCAATATTTTCATTATTGGAATAATTTTTTGTATTTATTTTTATTGAATATTTTGCTTATTAATTTTAAATATTTTCGTATTGTTTAAATTTTTAAATCTCTATTGCTTTTTCGCTAGATTTTCTGTTTCTTCTTCTGTTCATACAACTTCATAATTAACATTCAGTGTTTTATAAACAAAACTAAGGAATTTTTGAAAATATGAAAAAATGCCCTTCTGCCCACCGTTCGTGTTTTAGCAGACAAAACAATGTAATTAATAATGTTTGCTTTTGATTATATTATTAATTTTTTGTTCCTTTTACAAATTTGTTATTTTATTTAAATATTATTTAAATATAAAAATTTTTAACTTATGATATACTATGAGGTATGGTAATACTATTAGACCATAATTTGAAAAATTACAAAACATATTATGAATAAGACCATTTTAAAGTGGATTTAGTTGTAAAACTTAAAACATTTGGAATAGTGTTAAAAAGTCCATGGCATATTGTGTGATGTATATTTTCAACTTGTTATTTTTTAATAAAATATAACGATAATATTATATAGTTGTAATATTAATAAATTTCAAAATAATTTTGTTGTATAAGGTTTTGTAATTTGAAAAATATTTAAAAAGTTTGGATAAATTTTATTTTGAACTTTACAAAATCATCTCATTAATACAATAGTTACAATTTTTTAACAAACGATGTTGAAAAATTAGTCATAATCGAATTATAAAAAAATTGGGATTATTATAAAGAAAATTTGTATCCATGTTAATTGTAGTTTTATCCTTAGTAATATCATTATTAGCTTCATACTTTTATGTTTCTTAAATTCTTTGTAGATGATTATGTATTTAATTTGGATAAATGGA